>JAVQJF010006975.1:0-82625 GCA_036023855.1 Gadopsis marmoratus
AATGAATGAATGAATGAATATCTTGACAGTTACTTTTTACAGTATTTATTGTCATAGCGCCCATCCCCATTGCTAAAGGTATGATCCCTATTGGTAAAGGTCTGGCTGAATCACTGCAGTGTTAAACCAATCGGCAGTAAGAAATGTTTAGCTTCTCGCATTCCTCCCTCCCTCAGAGGCCACTCATATCTGTCCTTTCCCTCTTAAGCTGCTCTGAGATCTCCTCTTCCTGACGTCATATACACATCATCACAGTCAGGTCTTCAGAGTCCCTCTCAGTCATTTTTAGCCACTTCCTCTCTCAGCCTAACATTTCATTAGTATCATCTGGGCCCACTTGAGGCCCTCGGTTCAAATCAAGCCTTTTACATGGTAATAAATGCAAAACAAGTGTACCCATAGCCTCTGTCTGGTTTTCCTGTTCCTCCTTTTTGTCCAGAACGGAAACCCGGACAAGGACAAGCCCACTTGTAACTCTCAGGAGCTGGAGGACTGTGATGTGTTCCCAGAAGACAGCTTCAGCCTCACACACTTTGACGGAGAATCGCTCAAGCCCACTCAGGTGGTGAGTAACACCTTTCTCCTTCACTAGTGAACACTCTAATCCTCCAATCCTTCAAGGCTAAGCCCTCGCATATAACATTTTCCTTCATTTCTGTCAGCTCCATCCATCCTACTTTCCCCTCAAGTGCACTGTTTGGCTACCCGAGGCTTGCAGCCTTTATTAGAGCATGATTTTAGTGACCCCAAACCCCAGTGAGAAAGCTAGCGATGGCCTCGTCCTTTAACAAGCCACTTAACCAGAGAGCTCCACAAAGGCTCAGTAAAGAAGGAACAGGGCCACCCACTTAATTTCCATCACACCTCCTTGTGATTCGATTAGAAAAAAGCTGAACAATTGTAGCTGACATCAGTTTTTTGTACATACTCGTTCTGAGAATATATTTGTCAGGGTACAACATGTGCAACAGGTCGAGTGCTTAAAGAGGCTGTACTGTAATTTTGACATGCTCACAATGCTTACATGGTGACTTTTAGGCTTTCGGTCCAATTCAGTTTTATTTATATAGTGCCATATGATAACAAAGTTATCTCAGGGCACTTTTTCAACTATTTCCACCATGAGCATCACTAGGTGACAGTGGCAAGGAAAAACCCTTTTAACAGGCGGAAACCTCAAGCAGATCCAGACTCTGGGTGGGCGGTCATCTGCCTCGACCGGTTGGTGTCATTTCACCATCGTGCTTTAGTGTGTTAGCAAGATAACATTTACTAATTAGCACGAAATACATAGTGCAGCCAAGGCTGGTGAGAATGTGGAGAATACGATACAAATTTAATGATCCCGAAGATGAAATTCTAACATTCAGACTTGGTCATAAACCAAAGAATTGAATAAATTAAGATTTTGACCAGATGATGTTGCTTGATGAAAAGGTAAGGGTTCACTTACGTTTTCAGAATTCATCCTCAGTGGAACCCTCTTTTTCAAGCATTTAATCTGATTTCATCACTGTTTAATTACAATAAGATCACCTTTGGAAAGAAAATGGAGAGTGATGTCAGAACCCACAACCTATTGTATGGAAGGGCTCGTCCGGGAATTGGACCCGGGACCTCTCGCACCCAAAGCGAGAATAATACCCCTAGACCAACGAGCCATGAGAAGCACTCTCTCTTTTCAAGCAAAGACTCAGGTTTCATCACTGTTAAATTAGAATACGATCAGCTTTGGAAAGAAAATGGAGAGTGGTGTTAGTTTTTACAGCAGTAGCTTTCAGGAGAAGCTGTTGTATGAAGAAGGTTTGCAAACATTTAATCTGCAATGCTGTGGTGCTGAGAGAATTCTCAGCCATGTGCTATTCATCATTTTTCAACTTCTCTAAAGCATCTGCTCAAAAACATTAATTATTGAGGACGATGGGAGCCAAAATGTGAGGAAAAACTGCCATCAACATCCTTCCTTTGGTATTATGTGTCCCAAGGTGAAAACACGTCACGTTGTAGTCTTTTGTGAAGACGAGGTGATCTATTTTAGTTGGAGAATACAGACTATTTCATAGATTATTAACAGTTCTTTATATTGAAAGTTGTGTTTTCCACTCATATTTCTATTAAGACAGTGACATGTACCCTTTCAAATGTACTAATAGCAAATAATTGGATCAAAATCCTAATTATTTGTAGAAACAACGGTACCTCTGTTTTTTGGAAATACAGAATAATAAGTAGAAATGTTTTTCTTCTCCCAAAGCAGATATATAGCAGTTTGCAAAAGCGCCATTCATTTGGGGACATTACATTAGTGTATTTCCGGCACTAATGCTCCTCTTTTTTTTTTTTTTTTTCTGTTTCATTTGCACAAAATGATTTCAGTGTTAAATAATACAAAAAAAGAAACCCTTTCATTATGTAATGAAGGCTAATAATGACGAGTATTAAATGTAAGGTGCCCTGTTTCTGCACAGGCTGTGATGAAGGGCTTGATGTGAATACAAGCCCTGTAATGTTTCTCCCTCCATTTACTCCGCAAACAGCGCAGCCAGGCAAGCTGCTGCCCTTAGGTAAGGTGGATTGTAATCGTATCTGTTCCATCAGCCTTTTGAGGGACAGTCGGATCTGTTTGTTCCACATGTGTGTGAACATGAGAGTGCATACAGGTATGTGTGTGTGTGTGTGGACGTTTGCCTGTGTTTATCTGTACCTCCTCCAGGAAGCCTTCCCTTTCTCTACTTCCTTTCCCACCCTCATTGTATCCCCCTTAATGCTCTAGTCGCTCGCCTGCCCACTAGGACATAAGCTGACCTTTTGTATTAAACCTTTAAGCCTAAAATTGTGGCACCTCCTATTAATTTGGCACTTTTGTCCATGTGCGTGCGTCTCTGTGGTCCCGATCCCAGTTGAAAAGACTGAGAATGGTTTTTATGTGTGTTCCCCAGAGGGAGGCTGTGAGTCATATCCACTGGCCATATCTTTTACAATGGATTGTATCTGTACCTCTGTTAACTGTATTTACTTCAGGCTTTGTCTATCTAGGCTTTCTTTCAAAAAGAGGGCTTTGAAACTTTGAAAACATACACATTTTCTTATGATTATCGATAACACCATTGAAAATCAAACAATGATCTGGTTAATAATGGATATTTTACGATGAAAACTAGAGAATGCAGATATCAACTGAAGGTAATGTTATGTTACCTGCCAAACAGAGCTGCAAGGAGGTGGACTCTTATTCCTGTTAAGATATTCAAAGCTAAAATCCATTTCCCTCTCGATCTTTGTTACCCTCTTTGGTGGTGAAAGTTCTAGTAATGTTTGAACTACGACAAAGATCCTTTTTCTTGCAGTCTTTGTGGAAGCCCACTGTTTTATCTGAATCAGCCTGAGTGATGGCTTGCACTGTTGATTCCAGTGCGTGAAGATAAAAACATGGTGTGAAACTTGTCTCTTTTATGGTGTTGGCATTGTCAACCACCAGGACAGGTGTGACTCCACAAGCCAATCAACATCTTACAATAGCAGAACACAGACAGCATCTTGGAACACACTGAATGTACTGATTTTAACTTTTTTTTGTGTAAAATCCACAATGACACGAGCTTTAAAATAATCTTTCTTCCGCTTTAATTCAAAGGAGTGACACTAATTAAATTTGATGTCCAAGAGATTGACACAGCGAGGGAAAGTGAGTTTACTGTCCTATATTTATGATCAGATAGCAGACTGAATGATACCAATGATCATCATGTCTGACTGTTGTCAAACAAAACACGTGGGTGGATTTAAAAGACAAAGTTCAGCGTCACGGAAAGGAGGCCATCTAAATAAACAACGATTTGTCCTCTTGCTGTAAAGGCGAGTGAGCAGCAGCAGGAAGGAACATGACAGAAGCGATGACGGTGACAGAGTTGGCATTTCAGCCGTTATTACAGACATCTGGCCTCTGTGTACAGATGCATTTGCTTTTGCTTTTGTAATGCCAACCTCTCACTTCCTGTCGCCCATCTACAAAGCTTATAAACCCTTTGATGAAGAGAAAAGAGTATTCACTAAAAGCATTTTTCAGACTGAGAACTTTGAGTACTTCCATATGCAGAGTCCAATTATAGTACTTCATATCCCAACAACAAGGCAATGCATAGTATCTTGACAAAGATATTGGTTAGAAATGATGGAAAAGACGGACCTTGCATTGATTATGTTTTTGTCAAACTGCAGTTTTCAAAGTCAAGATTGAACCATCAGAATCAATATTTAGTATATACTGTATATTGTATACCTGCCATACAAGTCCCCTTTTTAGAAAACAATTAGTATTTTGTACTTTGTCGACTGACACCATGAATATTTTCACTTTGTCCAGGTCATTCATCCATAGCCTTTAATAAAAATCCTCTGGTCCCGAAGAACTGAGCTTACCTTTCATGTTTTGTATCGCTCTCTATTTTGAATAGCGTATCTCGGTTTCACAGGATTTTAGATTCTGAATTCAAGAGGTTAATCTGATTCTTTGTTCTGCTACCGGCTGTTAAATCCTCCTCATTCAATAGTGGCTTTGTAAGAAACCAAAGTAGAATAGAATAGAATTTTCCATTATGTCTATCTTGTTAGTTTGACTTCAACTTTTTATAGTGGTTTTGATTGTAAGGTAAGACCTGAACTCTCTGCAGGACGTATCGGACACAAAAAGCAGGGCAGAGGCTGTTGGAAAAGGTGTGCTGTAAATTACTGCAATACATTTTTGGATTTTTCCCTTTTTTATAATGTGACCATTAAAAAGCCACAGAGTATCAGAGGAAATGGTTTCATTTTACAAGAGCCAGGCCAGGCACAGGTAGAGCAATATACAACTCGTATAATAACAATGCTGAGTCAAAAAAAAAAAATGTCTTGACTTGGAGAGGGAAAACAAAATAATCTTACAGAGTATCCTGCAGCTGTGGTTGATAATCTAGTTTTATTTTTCCGGTTAATACAATTCTTAATAAAGGTGCCTTAGTTGAGTTTTCTACCAAAAATAATAAGTTTCCAGTTCCCAAATAACTTTATCAAACAATAACCGTAATACCTGAGTTTATATTCACGGCCACTCCTATCCATCTGTGGAGCTAGGAATATTGTTACGTTTCAGATGTAAGATATTGAAAGAGAGGTAACTAGATTTTCTGAAAGTGTAAGCTGATCCATAATAATATCTTTTCTTTACAATGTGGACTCTGCTTGTCAAGTCATTAAGCCACAGATTTGTATTGGTGCCTTCTTTCTTTCAGTGCATCAGAAGCAAGATTATTTAGTTTTAAAATGTCTTGTTTTCGCCGATCGATAGTCCAAAGCCCGAAAATATTCAGTATACTATCAAAAAGGACCATTTTCTAACAGAAAATATACAGATTTGGGAATCTGGAACCAGAGAATGTTTGCTTGAAACACTAATACTTTTAATCAGTAGTCAAAACAGTAACCAAAATAGTTTATATGAAAGCTGAACTCCTCGAGGTCTGCGGACACTCCTGAGAAACCGGGACATTGTTTCCTGAAACATGTTGCTGTTGAGTTTTTCATGAATTCTCTGAGGAGCTCAAATGAAACACGATCCACCTACATTTTATTGGTGTGGTGGATGATGTTGGGGTTGACTTTAAAAAGTTGGATCTCAAAATCTTGGCACTAAATACTGTGATGTCAGAAACCACCACCATGCTGTTTGTTTTTGTCTGTACGATCCCCCACATCTGGAACTTAGGTTGATGGGAAATAGGAAATAATAATATTCAATCTGGCAGAAGTGTGTCATGGAGGGCTGACCATTTGTACATAATTTTTCATAATCTGCTGATTTCACTGATTGATTAGCATTTCACCATGCAGACATGACGACCTAATCACTGAAATCTCTTGCAGGAGGCTTTGAGTTTAATGAAACCTGCATGCACTCTGCCCTCCAAAACAGATCAAATATTTTGATGTAAATCAATTTAAATCAGTGTACTGATTTTTTTGCCAGCCTTGTCAGTCAACAAACACGCAGGCTATACTAAAGCTTGAATGAACATCTACCGCATGTTCAAAGTCGGTGGCAATAAAATGAGTTTTAGAGTGGAGGAGTGATGGCTTGCTAAAAGGCTTGTCATTGTGCACAACCATCAACCACCAACATATGGGCTGGTTCATGATGAAATTTCAATGGCTGTCAAGTGTGTATTGAGATGGGGAGGACAGCGCTGCCTGACAGCCTCTGAGACATCTTGACAGTTGGATTCGCAGGACGTGGGCTGACTCCAACTGAGGGATCGGTGTGAACCGTCAGATGTCGAGCGATTATGTCACAGCATCCAAAACAAATGGAGTCAGACTAGAATAGCACCAAACCACACAGATGCAATTACGTCAAGCACGTTCATCATTGTGAAGTGAATGTGAGGCAAATACATGGACTTTTATGGTTGTTCTCACATACTATTCAGTGCAGCCTTTTACCCATAATGACCATGCTGAATTTCAAGATGGAGATCTGCCACAAAATGTGATCTTAATCTCTCTCTCCATTTAACAATATGGTGACCATGTGGGGAAAAAAAACGCAGAGAAGCTGTAGACGTTTTCTTACTAGTTTATTTTTTAATGACTCAACAAAAAGGACAAGGACTATAATACATGGCATTTTAGCTGCTTTATACAGCAGAGGAGGCGCAAAGGAAGTCACCTCTAGTATAAAGTATCCATCACTGTATCTGTCATTGGCACGGATCCCCAACCTGCTCCTGGGTCACAGAGGGATACGTCTAGACAATTATTGTTATACAGTAAAATAGGATGGCAGACACTCCAAAAATAAACTACCTTTTAATTCACACCTACATCTTTACCTTTGGTCCTTTTCGCTCCAGGTGAATCTCGGCAGCCATCAATACCTGTTCACAGTTGACGTGAGTCCATCAGAGATGCCGTGCCTCTGCCTCAGACACGATGTGGACGCCCTGGTGTGGCAGCCTCGTCCCGACCAACCCGATAACATGTGGGAGCACATTGCCACATTCAATGCTTTGGGTAAGAGCTTCAACTAAATACTCATATTGTTTATGTTCTATTTGCATCAGTATCTCCCAAAAAACTCACAGAAAGATATGTTGTACTATGAGACGTAATGCGTGATGTATTGGTGATGCCCGGGAGGTTCAAACACGATATAGTATTGTTAAACATAAAGCCCATAAAAGACAAAACATCAAAAACGTGAGACGATCTATTACATTGGCTCTACATGTAATGGCACAGTGATTCGTCTGTCAGCCATGTGATGTTTTGTCACTTTTGCTATGGTTCGTCTTGGTGTATTAATGCTGACATTAAAAGTACATTGTACTGGCGAAGAAGAGAAATGTTAAGTGTTTCTTTTACTGCCACCTCCGCTCCAACTCGACTGGTTTGCTGTTCTCAGCTCCACTTCATAAGGGACTAAGCTAAACTACTCCAAAGTAAAAAAGACAAAAACAAAAAAAGGATAGAAAATCTACTACTGCCAACCAGTACACACAGCAGTTAAAGCCAGTAAGTGGCATGCAGGATTTATTGGCATTTATCACTTAACTAGGATTCTAAAAAACACTTGTCTTGTTTTGACAATTCGACAATCCCTGAGATGGTCCTTTCATTGCTGTGAGAAGCCACACAAGGCTCTTGAAGCAACATAATGCAAGAAATTAGTTCAGAGTGCAATTCACTCTCTTGGACCTCTGTACACGTGCATTTGTTGATTTGGATTTGGTGGGCTGACTTGGCTTACGATCAAAAACTAGTGAGTCGACAACTTTGCTAACACGGCCAAACATCAAGTAAGTGCAACAACACAAGATGTAGCGAGCCAGCTAATATAACTTATTAGCCCACCAGCAAGAAGGCCAGCTCGGCTTCTGTCCAGAAGCCTTTTATTTCACAAAGCTCTCACCAACGCCAGTCCGAGATGTACATTTGTCCGGCCTCTTTCTTTTTCTCTTCTTAGCTTCTTATGTCAATCTACTGTCCGGCCGCTTCGGTCTCTTCACCTCTGCCATGATGTCCATACCGACTTAGACCCTTGTGTGACGTAGAGCGTTACGCACTTTTCGCCCAAGTTACCCAAGTAATAAAGTGTAGGAACGGGATCAGAGTGGGAATGAAAGAGGCGCCAGTGTACCATCACAATTATTTTTAAGCTGTTATTTTAAGGTAAAGTAGTTGCATAATGTTTCTTTAAACAAGAGTCTCACAGGTAAAAGACTTCAGCAGCAATGTGTATGGCATGACCTCTGTGCTCATGGCATACGTGTGCATCCTTGTGCTTGTAGAACACACGCTCATGAATTCATTACTCAGCAGTGCCCCTAATGGTCAGAAACTCCACAGGCTCCCTTTAAGACCTGTGAAATGTTCGGTTAGTCACAGTACGTGGGAGTGGTGTGAAGATGTAAGCAGCATTCCCAGCGGAAGAAGATCTTAATTTCCATTTTTGATGAATGATGACTATTTCAGTTGAATTATTCATTCTTACAGCTATTAACGTTGTTTACATCCACTGTCATGCTGCTGCAGCCTCTGGTGCTGCAGTGGATGGATGACATTTTAAATGGCGGCAATAAAACTGCAGTTAATGACAAGAGGGAGTTCACCGACACCGTTTGTAGCCTACAAGGACGCAAAAGGAAATTTATTAAAACTGGATTATTTACAGATCTCTCCTCTGCTCAGCATATAAACTATCCAAAGAGGTCTGTGATAACGGCACAATATTGTGCCTCTTAGCGTAGCCACTGACTAATGTGTTGAAACTGGTGTGTTAAATTAACTCAGAATTTCAGACCATCAGCTAGTGTATCCATTCCTAGAGCCACGCGCATCTCTTTCAATCTCTGTCTTCGTTTAATTTATCTACTCATTGATCTTTCCTCAACGACGGCGTCTGGATCGAGCTTTATTTCAATTTTCCTCTTTGATAGCTACGACATTGTCATTTGTCTTTCTTTTTAAAAAAACTTAACACTGCTAAGTTTTAGCAATCTGCATATCTCTGTTTGGAATACATCACCCAATTTGAGAGTGCAGATGGATCCCCGTGATATTTTCAGAAATGATCTTAGTGAGTCCAAATGAAGCTCGGAGGAAAATGAGCTGAAAACATCCATATTGAACATCAAAATCAGCCTAGTTAGAGAGCAATAGAAAACCCTGTATTGTCTATTAAACCCGCATTTATTGGCTCATTCAAAGTTTGTATTTTCTTCACTGTTGAAACAAACATAAGGTTCGTGTATATAAAGCTCAGATAATGAAAAATGTTTTTATAGAAATTCAATTATATAACCCAATAATGGGTTTGTATTGATTATTGCTGGTCGCAATGGATAATGAATGAATGAATGAATGAATGAATATTGCTGGTCGCAAGTATGTTGAACAGCGGTAGAGAAACATGTCCCACCCTCTATTAATGAAACACTCTGGTGCCGGATGGGAAATCTCAGCGCGCAGGAAGTGGCTAATCAGGTTTGAAGAGGGAAAACTAATGTGTTTTTCTCCATCCAACAACAGCTCAGTTCACCAACATCAGGTCTTTTGTTTTGTCTTGTCGTCGTGGTATGGAGTGACCACGGAATTTCTGTTTTAGCAAACAAATGAGTGGTGCGCTGTGCAGTTCAATGATGGCAAATTGCTGAAGTTTAAGGAATGTTCCTACACCTGTATATCTGCTGCCTTAGTGGTACCTCTTTGTAACTTAATTCACTGGCTCATTAATTGCATCATGAATCTGAAATCATGAATCTGTGAGCACTGATGAAGTCTGAGGAATTGAAACATTTGCTGCTGGTTTTAACTTTTTTTACTACACCACAGCACTTCCAGTATTAAATGTACAATAACGCTTTTTTATTTCAGTGAATTGACAGTTTTTTGAGGATTTTAGCTATCTGGGCATCTTTTCAATACTACAGATTTTAAACTCCCTGTGCGCCAAGACAAAAGGCATTATTGTGTCAACCCATTCCACAATGTTGCCTAGTGCAGCAAACTATTCATCAGAAACACATCATACATTCTTCTCAGCCAGTTCTCTCTAATCCTTTTAGATGGGGCTGTGGTGGCCTAGAGCTTAGAGAAGTCGGCTTACCTAGTAACCAGCCAACTTCAATCTACTTGCCTCGTTACCGTTAACTGCTCTAGTGGACCTGCATGATACTGGGCAGTTGTGAATGTGTATAAATGCGTGAGTGTGAACCGGTTGCTCCCATTAAAGATCCTCTCTGTGTGTCTCTAATTCTGTTTTCACAGGTTATGTTCAGGCGTCCAAACGGGAGAAAAAGTTTGCGACCTGCGCTCCAAACTTATCCTACGCTTCACTGTGCGAGTGTCTCCGCCGCACATTCATCTACCGACAGCCGTCGCCGCTGGAAACCATCCTCTTCAACAGGAAGCAGGGCCGTCAGGTAGGGCAGGTTGCCAAGCAACAGGTGGCCAGCGTGGACTCCGATAAACCAATCCTGGGCTTCAGAGCAACCAATGAGAGACTGTACATCCTGACCTCTAGTAACCTCTTTGTACTAAAGGTCAATAATAATTAAATTTGGGACTTTTGTTAGTTTATTATTAGATTTTGCTCGCAGAGTGCGATCATTCCAAACTGAAGATGTTAATCTGCTACACCTGAAAAAACAAACTTCCTTATGTGTAGATTTGTGCTTCATCGGTCTGTACTGTAATCCTCCTCATGTTTCTTATGTGTTGTGAAATGTCTATAATATCCAAAAGAAAGGAACTGTTCGGAAAGACAAATTATAATAAACATTCAAAAGAGGTGAATTTTTCCAGGATACTCATTAAGAAAACGAAATGTTTAAATAATCATCTCATCATCGCGTTAATTCAACATGCTGTTGTTGTCAAATGAATCACATCTGATGATTCTGGATGTTTCATAAATATACATTTGTTGTATGTAGTGCTCTATAAATGCTCACTACGCTATTACAAACATTTGTAATTTCATGAATCCCAATTCATATAAATTAATGTAATACTGATAGTATTACTAATATACTTATTTTCTGAAGGCTGCCTGTGTCGCACTCACTGATGGCTGGTTGTAGTATTTTGTCAGATGGGCAGTGGGGAGGAGGACACTGAGGAAATCCCTCTCGCTCCTTGGCTCATTTTACAATCATTACTGTGGAAGTATGAAAGAAGCGAACCTTCATTTCTGTAAATTTCCATAAACATGTTTCACACATCACACTGGCTCCTGGTGCATTAGCCTCAATCTTGAACAGATCGGGTGGACTTGAAGCCTAAAATCTCAAGGCCTAAAAATTCAATCACGTCTGCTAGCAATTTTTTTTTCCCCCTTTATTTTTAGTGTTGGTGAAGGTTGAAATGGAAGTGCTACACTATGGTTATAAATACTGCACATGGCATCTGATGCATGTTTCCTCCGAGCTATTAGTTAGAAACCTGGGACAGATAATGGAGAAAAGTTCACACTGAAAACTTTTCCTCCAGCATTAAACATGGGAAGAGCCGCAGCTTGCATTAGCTGTGGATTCCTCTTTTTTTTTTCTCTCCTACATCTTTATGCCCAAGCCAAAATCATCCCCAGTAAACAAACATTTCTGTGACATTTTCTTTTTCCATTTTAACAATCCCTGAAGAAGCCCACTCACCCAATCGACCAAATAAATACAAAAAGATTGAAAAGAGATGCTAATGGACTTTTTTTGGAACAAGAAAAGGATGCTCCGCTTCCTCTTTTTAAAAAAAACAAAATATATATTTTCTTTGATTGTAGCGGAAGAAAAAGGCGAGAGAGACACGAGCAGGGATGATACAGGGATGAAGGTTTTTGCTGGATTACATCCAAAAAGGCAAGAGGCTTAAACACAACATCACTTTGGACTCCTGCTGGAAATAGATTCATATCGATGTCTTTTCATGTTCCACTGAAGGCAACAATAAGCAGAACCAGTCCGTGTTTGCTGTCTGGTAAAACTTGCAGATGTTCAGACATTATAGGAGACATAAACGGCTCTAGCCAATTTATTGATCAAGCTTGAAATTTCCATTGTTGTGTGAACAGCACATTAATGTCAGTCCCTGTCAAAGGCAGTTTGGCTTTACAATTCAATAGGCTTCATCAGGACGAGCAGTTTTGTGGAGAATATCAGCTCCCCCGAGTCCTGCCACTTTCTAAGGCGATTTGCTTTCCTCTGCTGAGCCACACTATAGGCCATCGTTAATCATCCGTTTCCCTTATCTCTGTAATTGTTTTGCTCAGGAAAATCCAGTTTTACTCTGTTTTTATTTAATTATTGGTGTGCAATTGGATTAGGCTGCACCACTTGTTTTTATTACCCGTACCAGCATCTCTAGATTACTTAAAGGCGGCCTGTCAGAGCCGCTGATGTCTCCGAGGACGGACTCCGTCTACACTGAGATGCAGAGAGGATTGATTAACGAACGATTACTGCTCGCCATCTGCATTTCCCAAACCTTCATATTGCTGCTTTAAGGTAAACACCACATGTCATTTTAAGAACTTCATTGAAAAAGGGCATTCTCCAGATTGACAGCGATGCTTTTTTAAAATAAAAAATGTAATCTGTTCTTCTGACTGCATTCCATTGGCTGACGGATCAGTAAAGTTGATCGGGCTCTAAATTAAAATCGGGTTTCCTGAGACAACGACGATCTGCAGCTGGCTCCTATTTCACCACCAGTGTTTGTATTTTTACTTGCACCGTGGAGATCAGGTACACATTCAGTCATTCAATATAAGATATAGTTGTGCTTTTTCTAATGCATGAATCATAATAAAATAAGGAAGACAATAAGGATTATGCAGTGCTGACGTAGGCAACCAATTCAGTCATATGACATTTCAGGTTAATCAACATGCAGCTTTAATAGATTAAATTAAATCGTTTTATAAAATAGCTAATCATGGTGTAACGAGAGCCCAGGTAGAGAGATTTGATTTCATATTGTGAAGTATGTACATTATGTTGGCAGAGTAACATACTGCAGTCTGAGAGCTTTTTAAATATATGAGTAGTTCTCAGTATGTTGTCAAGTCGGGCAAATCTCAGTGATACATGTTAATGCATGATGCATGTTAGTTCACTCACACACTGCTTAAATATGACTACTGATATATCGTTACATGACCAAGAAGTACAGCACAGCAACAACAGGACAGACAGAACATCTGTTTCTTTAATTCGAGTCATGTAGTAGTTTGTCATTAAAACAATAAATATAATGATAAACACCAGATTTTGATCTACATGCTGATACGATAGTGAAATTCTGTCAACAGTAAAGGTGGAGAAAGCAGAGGAGAAACTGTATTGTTGTTCTCATCTTTCATAACTGGTCAAAAAGAGAGAGAAGCCAAATCCGGCAAAGTGATAAATGCTGCAGAGGCGAGGCAGCTGGAAGCCAAAGTGGGTTCATGGTCAGCCGCTGAGCTACAGAACTGTCAAAGCAAGGCAAAGAATTTTTAAATCATGTGCACAGATAGCTGAATAGCCAGGTTTCTCTGTGTTCCACATGAACACAATATCCAAAATATTATCTTAAAACCGGGAAACTAGTCCACACTCAAGGTGGAGAAGTTACATAATTAAGTCTGTATGTTAAAAACAGGGTTCATACAAAGTCTGAAATGTTTTCAGTTAGGAATATGGTTGAATTCGAATATACTCCTGTGTTTCATCATCAACACAACCAGAAACCTTTTTAATATTTCAAATGAATTGATCCCATCCTCATATTTGTTTGTTGTGTCCTGACATTTATAGTAACGATTTAGATGTGAGGATAAAGGTTTCAACAGAATGGAAAATTTGAAAGGTAATAAGAATCATTCATTTGACTCTGTTTGTTGTTAGAATATTAATAAGCATTGGTCTTTAATTCACCATTATATCATACTTCAGTTACTAATACCAAGTATTACTAGCATATTTATATGTATAGTGCAGTACCAGTATATAAGAGTGTTATTGTGTCATCTTAGCGGTAAGGACAACGGAGAGACCTTGGGAAAAAAAACAATTG
Organism: Gadopsis marmoratus; assembly: GCA_036023855.1. NCBI lineage: Eukaryota > Metazoa > Chordata > Actinopteri > Centrarchiformes > Percichthyidae > Gadopsis > Gadopsis marmoratus. Next base: position 14,083 of record JAVQJF010006975.1, read on the forward strand.
GGTTGTGATTAAGACTCAGCTCCTCATGATGAGCGAGCTTTTCTCTGCAGGTGTAATTGGCATCTTTTTAAATGATTAAACGATTAAAGTAAACAAACCCACATATTTCTGCAGAAGGAGAATCATGTAAGTAAATTATTGAGTTGATTGCACATTCCTCGGTAATGAATAGAGCTCCTCCCTGATGGGATCAGTAGATGGAGGGAAAGTAATTACTTATAGACGTGCATACCTGCACAGTCGTCTCTCTGCAGGTGGGGAATGTTGCGACACCACGGAAACAAGGCAGAGTACTCAGAAGAAGATTTTTAACTTAAAGATAAAACAAACCTCATTTTCACTGACAGATTTACACCGATCCGCCATAACATTCAGACAGCATGGCCCCCTGAGCGTCCCCATATGCAACAACCTGCGATCCTCAGTGTGTTCTGACACCTTTCCATCAGATCCAGCATTAACTTGTTCAGCAGTTTGAGCTACAGAAGCTCTTCTGTTGGCTCGGACCACACAGGCCAGCCTGCGCTCCCCACGCGCATCAGTGAGCCTTGGCCTCCCATGACCCTGTCGCTGGTTCAGTGGTTCTCCTTCCTTGGACCACTTTTGGTAGGTACTGACCGCTGCAGACCGGGAACACCCCACAAGAGCTGCAGTGCCGGAGATGCTCTGACCCAGTCGTCTAGCCATCACAGTTTGGTTCCTTGTCTTAGTCGCTCACATCCTTGCTTCAACACATCAACTTAGAGGACAAAATGTTCACTTCCTGCCTCACATATCCCCCCCACTGACAGGTGCCATGGTAACCAGATAAACAATGTGCTTCACTTCACCTCAAGCAAACCATCCAGGCATTAGTAAGAAGGTCAAGTAATTAGTTAGAAAATAGGTCCCCAGGTTTGCTTGGGACTGTTTTCGACAGTAGATTAATACACATTTAGGGTTTTTTGTGAGTATTTATGGAAACAGTACGGTGTATGTGTGATGGTAATAAAGGAACTTGTCACACAGTGCAACAGTGTTATCTATCAGTATAACAGCACAGTATATATAATATAAGGTTTTTTAACAAAGACAGTACTGGTCTTTCCATGGGATTTGTTGACAATAACAAAATAATAAAATATAGAATATTGCCAGCCTTTCCCTGACACATACAGCCACATGTGTTCTTGGCTGAGGCCTTTGTAGCTGTATAATATGAAAAACTAATCGTTGGAGAAAAAGTGACTTTGACCAGCCACTTGACATGTTGCGTTTTCTTCCACGTGTAATTATTCATAAAAGCTGAGGCTGCTCCCTTGTTTCAGGAGAGCTGCAATTACACCACCCCTTTCCTTTGTTGCTGTCTCTGTCCGGGGTGCCATAACGGACATTGCAGTCCCATTATCGTAGAACAACCTCTTTTTATTGTGCTGAAACACATTTTTTTCCAGAGTTAATGAGCCAGAAGGTTTTTTATCTCTCTGCATCTAGCTATATAATGTTCCTCCCTCTGCTCATCCTCCCTCATTTTCTTTTTTTCTTCTGGTTGTATTATGCCCTGTAATACTGTATTCTTCTCTCGCGATCTCTCTCAACTTCAGTCTCACTTCATCAGTTCCTCCTTTGCGTCTTGTCTGTTTTGACACTTCATTATTTATTATTATAGCGAGGATGCACTGTTAATTAACTTCCAGAGGTGCACTGATGTGATTCATCTAATTCAAGGCCTGCATCCCATAGATTGTCTGCTAATTATAGCCTGTCACACACACAAGTACATCATTTTGTGTGGTAATGTACAGGTTGTATTGTATATATTTTTTATTACGGCCTTGTTGCTAATGGATAATTGCTGTGCTGTTTCCGCTCTGCAATTTCCAGAAATCACATGTCAATCAAGCGATATCTTTTATGTTTTAGTAGTGATCTTAACCAAAACAGCTTGAGTACCACTTATTAAGGTTACGTTTAGGCTAAATTGGGTGTAGTTAATCTAAAGGAAACTCACAAAGTAATACAATGTTTGCAATGTTTTTTTGTGTTGTTTTTGGTTATTCTAAGAATAAAAGTGATTTAACATTTTTGGAAAATACATTTTCTTGCCAAGGTGAATTCCTGGAGTCTTGTTGTGGGAGTCGTGAGGTTGCCAGGCATCCAGCAGAGATATCAGGAAGTCACTGGTCCTGGCCAAGAAATATTCCAATATTCCTGTTCAATACTTTGGTCTAGACTGATGTAGCTCGACAAGTATTGGTTGGATTGTCATGGAAATTTGGACATATTCATTGTCCCTAGAGGATAAATTCTAATGACTTTAGTGATCTTCTGACTTTTCATATAGCGCCATCTTGAGGACAAATCTTTCACCTATTCAGATAAATATCTAAACATCTCCTTAATGGATTGGCACCAAATGTTGTACATACATTCATGTTTCCCACGGGATAAATCCTAGTGACTCTGGTGCTCCCCTGACTTCTCCGTTGTCTCTACCTTGAGGTTGACAGTTTTGGTTTTAATGAAATATGATCAAATTTAAATATGTTAATAACAATAGGATGGACTATTGTCAAATTAGGTGTAGATATAATACTGGTCCCCAGAGGATTAATCCTATGACGTTAAATCCCCTGATCATCATCACGTCATAAACACATCATTTTATAAATTGTTTTGGTTTATGACCAAATACCTGAAAAACTAATGACATTCTGGCATGTGTAGTGCTAATTTGCAAATGTTACACACTTAAAATGGTAAACATTATACCTGCTAAACATGACCATGTAAGGAGTATCATTGGGAGGATGCTAGCATCTCTTTAGTCTGTCCTTTACCTTTGGTCAGAGCCAAGCTAGCTATTTCCCCATTTTCAGTCTTTGTGCTAAGCTAATCCCTCCTCGTTCCCTCCAACAGAGCTCAGCAAAATAATAATAATTTATATGAAAATGTGATGAGAAGCCTCGTCACATATTTATTAGGGCCTCATCGGAGTTGGGTTGTATGTAAAATTCTATGTTTTTGTCTCATTTGAGGTCTTAGAAGTCGCTGAAGACACGAATGATCATTTCACGTGATTTATTTATTTATTTATTTTTTACATCTTTGTGCGTCAAATACGTTGTCATCTGTCTTTTCTTCCAACCCACTCAGGATCCAAATCAATGTTAGATCATTGCAGATGGCATTACAAGTGCTTGAAAAACACACTGGCATTGATTTTGCAGACACAGCTGAGCAGTGAGGGCTTTGAGCCGAGTTACAGAAGAAAACAGAAAACATTTTTCCTGCAGGTCAATCCAAACACCAATCTTACTGTATCTTACTTCAAGTTTTCAAAGTGCAGCATACGCAAGTACATCGGTAAAAGATGCCTGCCATTGCTGGGGTGTGGATATACCGAACTTGATCTGTCTGATAACATATGGTTTCAGATAAAATGATGTAGGCCTACGTCTTTGAACACATTAGCTGCCCTCGTTGCTATATCAAGGATGCTCCTGTGTGTGTGTATTGTGCAATTTACTTATTCATATAAGTTTAGTTGCATCAAATCATCCATGGAGGTAGTTGTTCATAGTTGTTATGCCTTCAATATTGTCCGTTTGGGATATTTAAGGTTTATAAATATTTTCTTCCAATACCCATTTAATGTGTCATTTTAGACTGACCGCCATGCAAAGTGGCAAGTGGTATAAAAGGTACTTACGATAATAAATGAAGAGGACAGAGACCATTAGTGTTAAATCCTGCACTGAGAAGAATGTACCCGGTTCGTTATTGTCGACTACTCAATAAAGTTAAACACTTTTAATATTTTGTAGCACGTTGATGAGATTGATGCGATTCAGTGAGATTGTCCAAAAGGGGGTTCGCTGTCATAATGCTCTGAATCTGAATACTGTACAATTTATTAAGACAACACAGATCGACACCCTGGCACTAGCAAGCATCTTTCATTGATGCATTGCTTTGGTCTGGCTTTACTCTTCACCAAGTGGTTACAAACACTACAATTACAAATTACATGGAGCCTTTTGAAATTCCACTCATGCACTTTAGTCCTGGCGATGGTGGTAAATCAGCAGTTAACTGAAATTGCTCTCAGACTGCAAGAAGCAGAGCAAGAAGAACAGTTATTAGAAATTAAAGTGATGACATGAGCATTTCAAACATTTCAAACTAAAAAATATACTCTGACATGCTTTTCTGTGCGCAGAAAGGAGAAGGAAAAAGGAAAGAAAAAGGAAAACTCATCTATTCTAAGTCCAGAAGCAACTTTATTTTGAACATAAAGATAAAATGTACAAAATATCAATTTCTAGATCACCATCAAACATGCTCACAGGACCACATTATTCTAAAGACCAGGACATCAGCTTCCAAATTGTACATCACAAAATCATATTTATATTATTTTAATGGGAACTGGCATATAAATATACAGACATCTCTTGCCTACTTACAGAGTTACCATAAATACCAATCACTTTGAATACACAGGGAGCATACACAAGTGCATGGATCTATACTCAAGGCATGTACAGTGTTGTTACAAACATCAAACAAGAACTGTAGCTGTTCTTTGACTTTTTCCACATACAGTAGTGAATGAATCCCTGTTGGAGAGCGAGAGCTTCATCTCTCCACTGCCGTGTCTGCTGCTGCTGCCCAGTTATATCCCCCTGTGTAGTAGACTCTGCTCAGTAACTCGTGAAAAGTCACTGATGTGGAAGAAAGCGCCACACAACAACATCAGCCAATCCGATAATATCACACGTCCATCCAGCCATGTTCACCGGCTCACTGGCGGCGTTCACAACTAAAAAGCGAGACGAGCAAAGCGGTGGTTTATTAAATCCACAGTTCACACGATACAAAACACGAACCACTTCACTTCACTTGAACACTGATAATTAGAGGGAACGAGTGCAGCAACTGAAATATATCATACATGTTACACGAAATCTCTAACACTGTATGCAGTCTTTTACAACCTCTGCTGCTGCTCAGACAAACATTAAAACTTTTTTGAAATTCATAGGTGCAATAAGGCATATTATATAAATGTAACTTAGTTGTAACTAAGGCTGCATTGAAATATGTTAACAGGTTATTAACATTTATAACTGTGATTGACTCAAAAACTGACAAAGTCAAAGGGTCGTGACTTTCTTACTTTATAAAGTAAGCCATTGTTAATAAATGTATTAACACATAATTCATTCATTTATAAAGGTTTAAGAAGCTACTTAAACAGCTGTGAAAGTCTTGCTCGTGCTGATGTTTTCTCACCTTGCTGCAGTGACGTAGAAGCGTACTCGAGGCCGAGTCAGTACACTGTGACATCACTGGTGGGTGTTTTCACAGGTGCAGCTTTAAGTGAAACGCTGCTTTTCAGCCTGGTGTTGGGATACTCTTTAAAGGTTTCTTTCACTACAGTGAAAGTTGTAGTAAGTAAGTTGTACAGACATACAGACTTAGTAAGTTGTAAATATTAAGTTTTCCAGATGGAAAGTGGGCAAACTGTTCAATGCAGGGTCTTCATGTTCATGTTAATTTTCTGTTTGGAAGGATGGGATATTTTGCTCTAACCAATCAGTGGTGACTTGCAGCGGTTGCTAGGAACAACTCGCTTAATGTTTGCCTTGTTTATCAAAGAAATATGTCAATTTAAGAGTTATTGTATGTGTCGGTCGACCTGCTGCGTCCATCTCGCCCACGCCTATTCGTGCCTTTTTTTGTGTTGAATAGATTCTGGCGTTGGCACAGGGAAATGACACCCCCATCCTTAATCCCATCTACAACGCTCTGGTTGTTTTTTCCAGGCTGATTCCAATGAGATACAATTCCAAACAGTAAGTGAAGATTACATTCATGCATCGTTTCAGGTGAATCCCTTGTGCGTAAGTAGACGATTTGAATCCTGTGTGGGAATGGCAGACTCTACTAGGAACAATGAAAACTACTATGTAGAAAGGGAATTACCGAATGCAAATACATTGAATGGTGATTGCTGAAAATAAATGCCGACCATCAAATCTTAAAAGAATATTCCTTTGAGGAGCTACGTAAAAAGACAAATCACGTTATGATGGAACACACAGCAACCAAAGGGATACCTGGCAACCCAAAAGTAGTGCTTACAAATGACTTATTACTAATCTATAAAGCATTAAAACATAATGTCCTGCCTATAAATAAAGTCATTAGCGACAGCTTATAAACCCACAATAAATGATGCCTTATTAGAAACAGGATGATACTGTCAGAGCGATAACGCATAATAACCAAAATGCTTTATGTACTTTTGTTCCCCCTCTCTTCCAGTAAACACTTGTCCTTCGTGGTGGAAAATCTCAACATACCAATCAAGAGTCCCCGGCCTCCAGGCCAAGCTCAGCACAGCACGTCTTGGTTTCCACATTGTGCTTGAGGCCATATACATGTCCTTCGGAGTAAAAATAAGGCCGGTTTTGTCCGTGAAGGTTCAGGTGGTGTGACTCACCCTCTAATGGACTGCCTGGCGTGAAAACATCAGGAGGGCAGGATGGCATGCAGCTATTAAAGCTGCACGGGGGTGAGTTTTTTTTTTTTTGGTGTGAAATAACCCTTTTTCTCAGCTTAAATCCCAAAGTCTGTCTGAAGCTGAGGAAGCTGACCCATCCTAAATTTTAGTATGTACAGTGCAGTCAATTTACTCTTGGAAAATGGTGAATCGAAACATGAAGGCTGAACTCCACACTCCCAAGCTTGGTGACGTTGTTCTTTTTTCTTTGGTATCCTTTGGTATTAAAGCGTCACTGACCGGCTGTGTTGGTAAACATGAACGTTTCGAGGGCTGTTTACGGAGTCTTATGTTGCAGGATTTCTGGGTATTGGAGTTCACATTATGTCAAACGCCTCTCGCTGCCATCTGGAGACACAAGCGTGTCATGCTGCCCTGTACAGCGTCAAAGATCAGACATGAGTCTGTGCTGGTCTGGACTGTGACACAACACCATATATCTGAAGAAGGGAATGGTGTTTTTCTACACATTCATGTTTTATTGACCAATACACAGTATATTACACGGGTTGGGCCAAGATAAGATAACAGCTATTCGAAACAAGAATGCTTATCTGTCGATGTTTGTTGCTTTACGATGTCCGGGATCATTCTCGACGAAGAGCACGTTTGGCTTTGTGCCTCAAACACTGCCATTACACATCAGTGGCTGTAATCTGTGTTTACATTACTAGCTACAGCAGCCCGGCGTTGAAAAGGTCAGCAGGCACTCAGGAAACAATATTCCCACTTAACAGACTCCATTAAGCAACATGTTCAAACTCTTTAATCCACCATTGACTGTCACAATCACCTGTTTGGCCTCAAGCAAACCTCAGGCGTCACTGAAATTCACCTTCCCGTACACACAGGGGTCCGGGAACATCATTTTCTGATCACACAGCAGTTCGTCTGTGACAGTGAGCTCCTCCAGCTCTGTTGTGAAGTGATCAGTGCTCTCCACCATCGACGTATCCTTGACCGCGCTGTACGTGAGGGCCACGCTGTAGGTGGCGGGTTTATCGGAGCCTGTCCTCCCGCAGCGGCAGATCTTGCGGAAAGCGGCGCGAAACTTCTGAGACATGGCGTTGTAGATGACCGGGTTGATGGCGCTGTTGAGGTAGATGCAGGTCCGGCAGAAAAGCAGGAACCAGTTGTCCAGGTAGGCCCCGTCCAAGAAGGAGTTGACCACCACCAGAGTGCGGTACGGCATCCAGAGCATGGCGAACAGGACCACCACCACAGCCAGCATCTTGGTCACCTGTAGGGGGCAACAAGGAGAAAGCTGCTGCAAAGAAGCTCCCAGAGGAGTCCATGGAGACCAAATCAACACTGCTGAGCTGTTAACAAGTAAATAACTAACATCTCACACATCCAGTTCTTCGTCTTTATGATTCTGAGTTCATAAACATCTAGAAAAGAGACCGTTTATTTTTTTGTTGACACTGAGGGAGTTCTACTGGTTGGGTAGATACCACTAATATTTTTATGTTATTTATTTATTTTAGAGCTGAAACTATTAATAAATTAGTCAATTGGTCAAAGATGAATCTGCAACCATTTTGCCAATCGATTAATAGTTAAATAGTTATCGTTAAGCAGACATTCCAAAACATTTGCTGGTTGCAGCTTCTCAAATGGCCGAGCGAAACAAGACATTTGAAGTTGTAAACTTGGACTTTGACATCTTATTGAAATAAAAAACGAGAAAAAAACCAGCAGGTTAATCTATAATGAAAATAACAGTTAGTTGCAGCAATAATGTGGTTATTTATTTGTTAAATCATTCACTAATTTTTTTGTAATCTGGCTGCAACCTTAAATCCTGTTTGACATGTTCTCTAACAATGTTTTTCAGGACGTTGAGAACCAGTTACGTTGGATTTTATGATTTTGTAATTAATATGTAATGCAACAATTATTCATCTAAACGGATTCAATACCGTGTTGACTCCAACTGTTTTTATTTTTTAATTAAGATTGGTGGAGATAATGCCCCATGCACAGAGAATGCCAGTTACTGCTTTTTCAATTATTTTCTTGAATTTAGTGCCACTTATGTTCAATTCTTATGCCTTACTCATCTGTTTTTCAAGACTATTTATACAGTAGTTGCTTGAGTATTTGTTCTTAACTTGCAGTACAGATTATTTAGGCAAGTCGACGTAGCAATAACCACATTCTAAAAGAAAATACTCCCTTCGCTTACAAGTTAAGGTTCCGCATTGACTTTGTCTCACGAGAAAAAGAATGCATTAGCAGCAAAATAAGTATCAAAAGCAATGAAACAGTCAGTGCAGCCTTGTGAGTGTCATTATATTACTTTAGTGATGTATTATTGGTGACGCTTGTGTGAGCAGCAGTTTTTGTACATACTGCTGTGCAGCTTATTCTGCAGCAGTGCCTCGCATTTTATAACCTCGTGTGTTTTTGTAACCTAATTTGTAAAGTAACTGCCCTACAGCCGCTGAGCAAATGCAGTGAAGAGTACAAAGTATGACGTGTGGCGGAGACAAGCTTAAGGGGCACGAAATGGAAACATGCTCAAGCAAAGGTGCAACAAGTGTGAGTGCAGCACGTGGAAGCATGTCAGCGCAGCTCATTGGACGACATGCATCGTTTGTGGGACTAAGTTTGCAGCTTTGTCTGCAGAAGCCGCGGCCCGCCGCAGGCTCCCCGCACGCACCCACCTGCCTGCGGGAGGTCGCGGTGGAGCTGGAGTGGCGGGAGTTCTTGCAGCTGCTGCGCTTGTTGGCGGCCTGGTCGCTCTGTCCGTCCCTCCTCCTGCCTTTGGCGTCGGAGGGCAGCGGGTTGAGGAAGAGGATCCGGGCGATGAGGCCGTACAGCACCGCGGAGAGCAGCAGCGGCAGCACGAAGAACGCGCCGAAGTCGAAGAAGTAGACGGGCAGGTAGTACCTCCTGGGGACCCTGTAGCCGCACGCCGTGACGGTGATGTTGTCGTACACCAGCTGCTGCAGGTCCGACAGGTAGAACCACATGACGCAGTAAAGGGACGTGAACGCCCAGACCAGCACGATGATCCTCTTCGCCCGGGACAGGGTGCACAGGAACTGGGCTTTGATCGGGTGGCAGATGGCGATGTACCGCTCGATGGTGAACGCCGTGATGGAGCACGAGGAGGCGTTGATCCCGAGGTACTGGCAGTAGGTGATGGAGAGGCAGCCGTAGTGGCCGAACACCCACGAGCCAAAGATGCTGTCGGTGATGGAGGGCACGCCAGCCGCCGTCAGCACCATCAGGTCCGCCACAGCCAAACTCACCAGGTAGCAGTTGGTCGGGGTCCTCATGTGTTTGGTGGTGAGCACCACCAGGATGACCATGACGTTGCCGACGACGCCCGACACGCAGATCGCCACGAGCAGAACGCTGCTGACGACCCGGTACTGGACGCTGTAGTGCGTCCAGTTGCCCAGCGTGTGGTTCGGCGCCGCAGCCGCCGTGAAGTTTTCCATCTTCGCTGTTTCAGCTCAGCTGTCCGAGAAAGCCCCCAAAACAAAGTGGACTTTGTTGCTGCCGAAACGCACGGAGGAGCCCCGAGGAGAACCGCTCCGGATCGAACCGGGTGCTGCACACGACACCATCGGAGTGTGACAAAGAGCGGCTCGGACTCAGCCGTCGGTCGCGTTGTGCGTAACGCGCGCTGTGCGTCGCCGTGATCTCCTCAGGACCAACTGTCTGTCAGACAGATGGCGGTTCGGGTTTTGAGCCTCGCTGCTGGCACCTGCTCCCAGTTACGCACGCGAGGGGGGATTAACCCGTCGTTGCGTCCTCGACACCAGACCTCCCCCATCAGCAAAACCGCTCAAGTGCCAAGGCGGAACGACATGTTTGTGTCTTTCTGTTAGTCTGATGCGGTTGTTTTAGTGGTGCTGCCTGTGAAGATCATGCAGGCGCCTCTCCTTCTGCCACGGTGCATGGATGGGTCTCCGGACTTTTGATCTGCACCTTCAAGGCAATTCTTAATCTTAAAATTAGAATTCAGTTTGCAAGATGTGTGTGCGCGTTTTTGCAGGGCAGCCTCGCCTCCGGTGGCCAGCTCAGCTCAGCAGGCTGCCACTTTCACAAAGTGACCTGCAGGCTCTGTCAGATGGATCAGGATCCTGCCTTTAGCTGGAGCTACATGCGGTTTCTCAGTTGGACTCCAACTTAAAAGTTGGTGCTTTTTTTTTTGGGGGGGAAGACGGTGCAGTAGCCTGTACATGTGTTTGCAAAAGCACGCATCATTACAGTTGCATCACATAACCCTAAATCATTTGATAAAATATGAATCTTGATTGTTCTCTGGTGTATTTCAAGGTTACAGCTCATGGATGACATCTTGGCATCCATCTAAGATCAAGAAAATGCTGACTAGTCTTTGAAAAAAGTGTCCATATCATCGCTACAGACAGTTTTTGTGTTTCCATTTGCAATTAAGATCAAGGCTGTATGCAGTATTTTAGAAATACTGAGGTCGTGAGACAGTATGCACCCAACTCAGACACCAAAAAGAAAGTCATATGAAGAAAATACGACATTCTGCTGCAATGATATTGAATGACTATTATCCAAGTCAGTCGTGTTTAAACCTAATAAATACTGGAATCAGCCTATAAAATAGCAGCCATGTACAAGAGGACATGTCCTCAGTGTCCTCTGTGGCAGCTACAGCCCTGACTAAGTTACAAAGAGAGTCTAGACTCTGGGAAGAAAGACAAGAAGAGTGGAGCTTCATTCACCCTTATATGCTGTTACACCTTCCGTCCAGCTGTCACCATTCGATCTGACACACGTCTTTACAGTATCTTACTTTGCAGTGGCTTTATTTCATAACCAATAACCAGAGTTGTCACAGTAACAGTGTGTGCACGTAGTAAAAACAACATGCTCTGTTAACACTATAGCAACACAGTGCACCAACTGCTTCACGCTGCAAGACACGCTGCCGTCATGTGTTTCGGCACCTCACTGATGCAGTGATATGTCAACACCGCCTGCTGCGCGCTCCATTTACTCGACGTATAGCATGTTGCGCTTCACTTAATAGGAAGCCGACACGTGGCCCTGAAGCTGAAAAATAAAAAGCAATGCTCTGTGGTGAAGCCAACGTGAAAAGCACACAAAAAAAAAAAAAAAGCCACAGCTCTGCAGTGACCTGCATTAACTGCCGTGCCGTCCAACAGCATGGGAGTCTGCGTTTGCCTGTTCTCTCCGCACAACACTGCGGAGGTGGGAAGCTCTCCCCCACACCAACTGTGCACATTCTCCAGGACCTGGGCTGAGTCTGGGGACGATCACGCCAACACACAGGCACACGCGCACACGCTGTATTCACACGATTGCGCCGTGAGCTCTGACGCTGCCAGCCGTCCGTCCCGAGCAACAGGTGGACGGTGGACGACAGGGAATTGCATAATACTGACACCCCTCCTCCTCCCCCTCCCCCCCTTTCCCGTCCCATGGTGATTCCCCCAGCTATAAAGGAAGAGGCCGTTTTAGCTCAATTTCTTGTATCCACTTTTGTTCATCTGCTTTTTCCTTGTCCTCGGTGACGTTATCTGCTGCGATTGTGAGGCTGTTTTGTTCACTGCAGCAGGCCATTTAATGAATCTTGTGGGGTTTTTTCTGTCCTTACTTTAGAGTGAACGTTAACTCTCCTTGGAAAGGTTAACAATGTGGATTCAAGAAGCCACCTTCTGTACTGTAAATTGTCACAAAAGTGGACTTCAGCCGCCTGTCAGCTGTCACCACTCGCAAATACACAGAGTGAAAAGCTTCTGTTGTGTCCTCAAAACAGCTGGAATCAGTCTCTCTGCACGTGAGTTATCCTGTTTGCGTATTCATGCTGACATCGGTGGCAATTACTGTTTTTACATATATAAACTTCCTGTTTAAACACCTTGGCTTGACTACACTACTGAAATAATAGCAGCAGTGGCAGAAAGAAGACGCAAAATTCACTTGAAGGAAATCAGTGAAAGAGTTTTACTGCCACCCAAAGGACTCCCCTGACCAGTGCCGAACCTGAGAATTAGAGATTATACAAGACATGTCTGCTATCTCCTCACTGAAGCCTACATAATTGTGTTTTTGACGTTCATTCCACGAACCTATTTTGGCAGAGAGCAGTATAAAGGTGAATGACATGCACTCAGAGCTCAATAATCTTCTTGAGTGCAGCTGTTTTGTCAGTGACATCATTAATAAGAGAGCAGCTCAACAAACACATGCTGTGATTTTAGAGATGCTTTGTCTTTGCCCGTAAACTAACATCAGGACAGAAGTGTAGACACAAATATAGGCTGCAGTTTTCAAACTGAGTGAATCCGGTTTGATTTCAAATGTAATTTCTTAAAAAGAAAATCTGTATTTCAGTTTGTGTTAAGGGGTGAATTTGTTGTAATGAAAACACGCAGCACACTTTGTACGGAAATTAGTTAAATTTAGCATGATGCTACTTTTTGACATCAAATACAGTTCAGCCTACATCCTCTTGTTCTCTAGAAAACCTTTATACTAACTCGTCTCTTCTACTGTGCTGTTTTGTTGAGAACCTTTTCTTTTCTTTTTAGGCCAAATTATTTGTAAAATTACCTGCAAAGAGTAAAAGTATGTGTACTTGTACTTAACGTATCAAAACTGAAAGTACTAATTTTGCAAAAAACTGCTTATTTCATGTTGTTTTATACATTAGGATATATATAAAGTTTGCAGTATATATATATATATATGATTATATATATGATTGCGTCTTACAAACTTAATTTTCTTAAAACAAGTAAACCTTAGTATGCAAAATGAGTAGTACCTCAAAAACTAGTTAAGTATACATACAAGTAAAATATTTCCCTCTGAAATGTAGTGGAGTAGACGTATAAAGTGGTACATGTACCTAAATATTGTATAATACACACAGTAGTACTTGAGTGAATGTAATTAGTTACCTTCCACCACTGGCAGACATCAATCAATAATCTAAAAGGGATACTTGAGTGAATTAGTGTTGCTGTTCCATAATACTGGAGGACTTGTAAGAGACAGAGATGCAGCAGAGGGCGATATATCATCATGTTTAGTCACTAGTATGAGTCACTCTCCAAAAATGCTTGTCTCTCGTTAGACCCTTTCAGCTTGGCCTTTCAAAATGCGCTCCTTGAGTTTGTAACGCAGGCTTTCAGTAAAAAACAAAAACGTTTTTGTGGTCTCCGAGCTGAAATAACCTTGACGACATCACGGTGACATCACCAGGATTAATTTTTCACCCGGAGCCACAGAGGACATGCATCTGTTTTCACAGGCTGACTAATAATCTTTAATGTTCTGTCGGTGCAGGAAAGTGCAGGAGCAGCGGATGGTGCATATTTCTGTTTCTGTCAGAGTCACGTTCAGAAGGAAGGGGACAGAAAACAGAGGGGACACATTTTTTGAAATGCAACAGATTAAGCTCTGTTCCAACCTGATGACAGCAGGGGGAACATGTGTGACCACAGACCATTACCTTTGACCATAACAAAAACAGTCAGAGCCGTGTTTCCGCTGCAGTCTGCTAACATGCAACACAAATGCTGCTTATAGTTCTGACAGATAAACAATGAAATATAGCAGCAGAGGAAAGATGATGATATCCTCTGCAGGTACCTCATGAATATGGATCGACTGAGCCTCATGATGTTATGCACCATGTACGCCTATAACATATACTTCATATCAGTGTGATTGTATCCCTTCCCAAAAGCCATAAAATGTGTCAGTTCCTCTGAGTTATGCTGCTGTTACACACTGCGCAGCAACTGACCACTTACGCTGACGCCTATATTGTACGATAAATCATACATATTTGTTGGGGGAAAAAAACCCCATTACTTTTGCATTTCTCCAGTTGCATACTGTTACCCATAATAACTCACCAAAAGCATAGCAGTATTTTAAAATGTAAAATCACCTTTGGCCGTTCTGATTTACTGAGATGGTGGCAGGTCATTTTAAAGGAAATCAGCCCGAGTCAACTGAGGTCCATATGGCTGTCACACACACACACACACACACACACACACACACACACACACACACACACACACACACACACACACACACTGCAGGCCCATGACTCAAGACTGGTCATAAATAAACTGCCCACTGCTCCGACCCTGACCTCACCTCAGTTAATGGTGAGTGCACTGTGGGGTCCGGTCCATAACCTCCGCTGACAGAAAGCATCACTCCTGCTTATAAGACGGCCCTCCGTCTTCCTCGCCACCCACCACCTGTCTTCCTCACAGCCTGGGCTGCTACTGTTACCCGCGCACAAACACGCGCGCTCATTTGTTGCTTGAGAAACCGCCGGGGAGCCCGATTGTGCTCACAACAACAGCAGAAGGCAGAGTTTGTTCGGGGCAGCGTCCAGGTGTGACGGTGCGGAGGTGTGTGGATGTGAAGGGAGCAAAAATCAACAATCAAACAATCAAAATATTCATAAAATTCATAGGTTTTAAAGGAGGAATGCGCTCACTGGAATGTGGCATGCCTTAGTGTTTGCAGTATTACATAATGTAAAATTCAAAGTTTCCACTGAAGAAAGATTCAGAATGTCTTCTCGCAGCTTTGGATGTCTGACCCTGATTTCACAGGAGAAGAATCATGAAAACAAAAACCAAAAAACTATACAAACGCGTCCTCAATGGAAGCACAACCCATGTGTGTTTTTTGTTGTGTTTGACATTATACTCCGGAGGCCTGTTTTGGTGGCGGCGGGGGGTTTGGATAATAAATAAGTAAATAAATAAACAATCATGTTTATTTGCATAAAGTTGTACTCTGCTTAAATGTGCAGGTGAGTTTAGATGTGTTAGGTGGAGCACCGTCGTGCCCTGACATTTTGACAACAGCTAACTTGAATCGAGGTCGTGGGTTGCAAGTTTGCGGTGACAGACGTGTTGACATTGTATGTAATGTGCGGATTGTGTGCGTGTATATTGTGTTTCATCTGGCAACTTGGGTGACGTCAGACAGACGTACCAAACTTATGCCCCCTGTTTATGACGATTATTTATAATAAGGTTTGAGTGCAAATTAGGAGCGAAGCAACAAAGTGGGAGGGCGCTGCGTGGAGATGGCCTTGAAGTGTTGAGTGTGTCTGAGTGGACGTTTCAAGGCGCAGGGATGTAGTCAGGAAAAGCGATATGGCTGTGGAAAGCTTGATAAAAATTTTCCAAATAGGGAACTTTAGTTATCTTCTAAGGGAAACAGGACAAATGAAAAACAGAGCAGAGAGATATGGAGAATATTTTAAGTGCAGCCTTCAGCTGCTGTCACGCTGAAGGCGCCATAGTGCAGAAATCTGATGCTTTGAGGGATGCCAAATGGCTGCTAATGTGACTGGATTTAAAATATCTGTGGTGGACCTCAAGTGTCTGTATATTTTACACTTCTGTAACACTTTACAGCAAGGCATATTATTGTATTGAATTTATCAGTTGTCATTTATAAGTTTATGGAAATCAGACTTTTACAAGTTGTCACCGAATGTGAGATTGTTTCATCAACTGCTGCGTAGCTTAATCTATAATAATATTAACAACATTTATTAGCTGATTTATAGTTCATATTACTAATCTGAATCTGAAATGTAACAAGTATCTAAAGCTGACAAATAAATGTAGAAGTTTAAAGTAGCATAAAATGGAGATATAGAAGTAAAATACTAGTACCTCAAAATTGTACTTAAGTACAGTAATTGGGTAAATGTATTTAGTTACATTCCACCTCTGTTTGTTTATTTACTATCTATATAGAACACTAACGGTTGTCCGCATTCTTTAGTGCAGTTTGAGGTCAATAACGTGAAAAGTTGCACATCTCAGCGTTACATCCGCTCTCATGACCTGCCACCTTATAACAGCTTGTTCACATATCAACGCTGACATTCTTTACACTCATCATATCTCATTATAAGCTAGTACGCCCGCTTTCATTTCACACTGTCCTGGTTTTTTCAAACGAGATTTGTTTGAATTTTGCAAAACTGCAAGCAAATAAAAGCTTCTCAGAAATATGACGCAGCAACTGTTCAGACAGTCTGGCGCAGGGAGAAAAAAAACAAACAAGCAAACAAACACACCATTTGTCCCAGTTTCTTCTATGAAAGCTGAAACAAAACTGCTGTCATGTTGCTCCCGAGACCCAGGATTTGAATTAGGAAGGCGTCCATAATTGATGGGTAAACTCATGCGTGCTTGCTTGTGGATGGAGGTGGAGTTGTTTGTCCTAGATGGATTATCAGTGAAGGAGTGGGGCCAGAGGATTCATTGTGCTGCATAGTACCTACATCTCCCAAAGAAACGTACCTCTATGAGGAGATGAACGGCCCAAGGAGCATCTTCAGCAACCATCTCATCTTACCGAGGTGTTCCAAAGATTTCTTTAGGCACTCGTTTGCATTCGGTTACATAATAAACTCAACAACATAATCAAGCTATTTTCAACAGTGTTGTTCTGGATTACTCGTCTAAAGTGTTTTTGTCTGATTTCAGTCACTGCTGGCGTGTGCTTATGTCTCAGCCAAACTGTGTGTTGTAGGAACTTACAAGCGCCACGAGATGGCAGCAGCTACATTTCAAGCACAAGTCAATTTGTTTTCCACACCATGTTCCTTGCAAATATTCCGCAATAAAAGCCTCGTTAAGAAATGAAGGGTAAGGGTTTCTGTCCACTGAAACGCTATAAGGCTTTTAATTAGAAACTGATACAGGAAGTGTTGAGTAACAGCGTGATGCAGTAACTTTAATAATGAATTAGAAATAAAGGCCTGCCTCTAATACAAGCCTGCTTCAGATAAAGGCCTGGTGCCTTCTGCACTATCTGAGGACATATGGTATTAATTTGTACATTTAGTAGTTATATTCTTATTTATTGTATGCCTTATCTATTCCTTATTATTATTCCTTTCTGTTCCTCACATATCCCTGTTGCTGTGAAGCTGAAATTTCCCACACGGGGATAAATGATGAGCTGTCTATTACTCACTATTACTTTTTATATTCCTACGGGGCTTTTTTTAAGAGCTACCAATACTTTTGGCAAATTCAAATGACTCGTCAGGATAAGGCTTATGCAAAAAACAAACTATAGAATGATCACATTTCAGTGTAAACTCTTGGACATTTGAATCCTGACTGTAATGCATTCAGAACTGAACTTGCAAATGTATATCAATCTTTGTCAAAGGTCTGGGCCGTGGTGAGGAGACCTAGCATTTTGTAACATAAACCAAAAGATGAGGATACACATACACAACGAAATGGTTTGACACTTAAAAGCAACCAAATATTGTGAATTGAGTTGTGAAATGATCGTACATTAAAAGGTGTTTTTCACCGGTAGTTTAGCTGCCCTGCTGCTGTCAGGGTAAATGTTTGTTTGATATCTGTGGGGTTTCTTTTAAAAATGATTTTCCTGTTTGAACCTCATCCAAAATATCCTTTAAATTGTGCTGAGTGAGGCTCGGCTCAGCTTGGCATTGCAGCTTGACTCTCTTATGCGCCCTGCCTCTGCTTAGTGACCACAGGCACAAACAATCCAGCAGGCATATGTGTGTTTATCCCTGCCCTGTCCAATCAGGCGTCCTCCCTGCACTGCTGAACGGCGTTCTGACTCAGATGCGTCTTCCTGTACGCCGGTGTCCTAGTCTAACCTTGAACCAGCGTCTTTGCCTCTGCTGCCGCTGGCTTCCCATCAGCTATTCTTAGCTTTACTTGTGCTCTGGCTTCACAGCAGATCTGTCAGTGTAAAATGCCACACTTCACCGGATGGCGCAAAATAAAATGGGCCTGCTGGTTGGGAGCATCTCTGGAGGAAATGACAAATCACTTTAGATCATAAACAACAGAGCAGCGGTGTTACTAGCAAAATATCTCATGGGAGTAGTCTGGTGGTTGTCTCGGACTGAGATGGACGAGATTATTTGCAGGCCCTCATCTCAATAGATCTCTCAGTGGTTAGTTTTAATGTCACTGCAGCGCTGCACTTAATGTCCCACTCAGACAGATGAATTTTTCCCTTTTTCTGTTTACTACCCAGGAGGGGGGGGGGTTGCAGGGGGGAGATTAGGTTACACACACACTCACGTCCCAGGAGAGCACATCACTACCAAAATCACAGTGCTGTCAGCCGCTCAGAGGCTCCAGCTGAATATCTGAGTGCTGCTTTGCTCAAGGGCACTGATGGCAGTTTCGGCCTGTTTTCTTTCACGTCAGATAACCATAGTGTATAAATATTTATGTGCTCGGAATTGATTTGTTCACGTTGACTTGGTACAATCAAATGCATACTTTCACCTTTTTTCTTTTAAATTTTGGATGCATGAACCAACGTCTGGTCCTCGGCTTTTAGCTGCAGTTTAGCATCTGGGACATGTTACGTGCCGCCCCTTCAGGCACTTCTGTGTGTGTGTGACTATGTGTGCATATGTATACACTAAACCCATAAATATTAGTAAAATGAATAAATATCTTTTAGTATTAACTATTTTAAGATAATTATGCTCGTCAGGATATGCCCAAGTGAGCATGGTGAGAGCATGCAACCTCCACACAGAAAGGCCTGATCGCCCCCGGGGTAATCAAACCCTGGACCTTCTTGCTGTGAGGCAGCAGTGAATAGCACTGAGCCACCATACCACTATGTAGTATAATGTATTTTACTCAAATGCTTGATCTAAGTAAATATACAGTAGGTACATGCTCTTTCTTTAACCTACAGTATATTAATATTGACAGCCAGTGTTGTAGTCAAGACCACCTAAACCGAGACCAAGACCAGAGTGTATTGAGACCATTCATTCATTCATTAACCATACTGCTTATCCCGAAGGGTCGCAGGGGGGGGGGCTGGAGCCAATCCCAGCTAACATTGGACGAGCTTTGAAAGCAAGAGAAGACAAAGACTTTGAGCTGTCGCGACCAAGTCAAGACCAGGACCAGACCAGTGCAAGTCCCACGCTGCATGACACACTTACTATAAAATGTGGAACATGCTAATTATAATTTGTTTTCTATGATCAAACAAATACAATCATTATGGAATTGAAGTCAACTTAACCATCTTTATTAAACACTCCTTTTCCATGTTTTACTATCCACCTTAGACAATACAAATCTTTGTGCAGGCATCAGGTGTCCTGCCTTATTCTTGTCTTCCCCTAGAAACATTAAGTACAGAATGTCTTTTATTAAACAATATATAAGCTTTAAGTATTGGATATTTGGGCCAGTGCAAAAGTGGAAAAATATAGACTATATCAGACCATGGAGCTGAACTGAAAATTTGTATTTCTTTCAAAGGCTAAACAAGGCTTAATGTCTAAAGGCTTAAGGGCTGTCATTTCCTCTGTACATAATTGTGTTGTTAACTCCCAACATCAGCAACTACAGCCTTGGTGTGTAAAATTAGATGTTTAGTGATTAAACTTTGTCCTTTTTCCCCCCCACAAGATTTCAAGTGAGATGAATCACCAGGCTGATGTTGCCTCGATATCAACCTCCCTCAGCGACGACATTCAACAGGTAAAGTGTTAAAGGAGTCTGGTTATAAATCTTTAAAATTTCTCTGAACCATTAAATGCATGAGCATCCAAAGTTAAGATATTATTTGTCAACAGTTTCACGCTTATAAAACTCAGCTTATCCGCTTCACGAGGACTGCGTGGGTGTGCTTTGATCAGATTTGATAGTGCTCGTAGTGCTGGCAACACAAGCAAAAGAAGATGAGTAAGAAAATAAGTTTTCAGGGCTTCTAAAATCGCAGTTAAATGTCAATTGGAGTATCTTTATCTTCAGTAATGTGACAAATCTGTGAGTGAAACTGAATATAAGGGCAGGGTTTACATATGAATGCCATATTTGCTTTTGGAACAAATCCAGAAGATTTGATTTAAATTAAATCTGTGCAACATGGAAAGAGAGAGAGAGAGAGAGAGCTGTACTGAGTTCTGGAGGGCACTGTTTCGCTCTTTTGGAAATGTAAACAAAGTTGATATTGTAAACACACACCCTCTTTTGATGTTGTTCTACTAGCTACAACCCACAAGCTAACAGTCAGGTGCAGGTTTATACGACAGGTGAAATGCGTCGGTAGAAACACTGAAATGTTTAGCAGGAAGAGTAAGGAGAGGGAGTTTGCTGTAGAAATAGAAAGTACAAATGTTTTTTGGACATTTTTGGTATACGGTATTACAACAGAACCAGGGACACAGACAGAACTTGGAACTCGTTTATTTTGTTTTTTTGTATTTCTGGTGCTCGAGCATTGAGTGGAAATAAGAAAAGCCATGAATCTTGCGAGGCCCATTGTTGATGTTGATTAATGTGCCTTTACAATGACACTTTGGAATTTTGTGTCTAATCTAGAGAACAAAGTGTGAAAGACTTTAAGAAATTTGATTCCGAATTCAGAAATTTGATATACACATTTATAAATGACTCATTTGCTCAATCAAGCGATCGAGCCACCAACAAGTGAAGGGATGCCAAATTCTGCCTATGTTTTATAATGACCCACATACGGGTCTTCTGATCATTCCCAGCTTGCCTGTCTCCGCTGGACCCTCTGCAGACTCTACGTCTATATGCTGTGTTGTACAGCTGTTGCTTTAAACATGTCAAAACCAGGAATGTCAAAACCAGCCTGAAGTGCGTCGCTCTCGCTCCGTTCTCCCTCTGAACAGGTCCTGACCACTAAATGTACAGCGAGCAGACTATGTATTAGAAGCATCAGGATGGTTGATCGTAGTGAATAGAAGGAATGGCCTTGAATTGTAGAGCACTGAAGCACTTTGTAATCATGACATTTGGCTACGTACAGCCTTCATATGCAAGACAGAGAAGACCATTCAGTGCAGGAAGATTTCCATAAAAAGGCTCAGGAAGTGGAATATTACCGTTCCTGCATATTGTGGCTTTTATGTCAGAAGACTATAGCCGTTGGTATATGTTACCCCTCTGTTAAAGTTTTAAATGCATGATGTGATGGTGAAGATGTTTGTGTTAGTTCCTGACGAGCTGCCATTCTGGAGGTATGAGCTTTTCACTCAGCGCTGACTGTATAGGGTTTGACACGGTTTTGATTGAATATCAGAGTAAAGTTTTCTTCTGGCTCCTTTGAAAATGGGCCAGTCGGGAAAATGATTTCCAAACGCTCATTTAAAAAAAAAAAAAGAAGAAGAAGCTGAATCCCTTTTTTCTGGACGTAAATACGTTTCTTTGTACAATAATATTCTCTGAACGCATATTATACAGATAATGGTGTTAAGTGTGTTCCCAGAAGGACGGATGCTCCAGTGATTAATGAGACTGCTCTTTGACCAGAGGATCATGTCTTAGTTGAAGTGCTGCTGAGCACATAGCTAAAGTCTAGTAGAAGCTGGAGCCAGCTGTAAACACCAAGCAGACACCCAAGAGCACAGATCCCACGGAATACAAAAGGTGAAGTTCCAGGTGACGTTCTGGAGAGCTGCTGCAGGGCATCTGGGCCAAAACACATTCATTAAGTATTTATTGACCTTTCCAACTGCAGACTTGGTGAGTTGCTGTAAAAGCCCTAATTAGACCTATTAGCAACATTAGCAGCGTGTGCTATATGTATGGCAATACGTGTCCAGTACTTTGGTTCACTACCAAAAACCTGCAAAACTAATAACAGCCTCAGCCACACTTTGTGTTTAATCAGCAAAATGTTAACATGCCAACGTTTGACAATTCTACAATGCATGGTGCACTCTATGATCACTGCTGCTTTCGGTTCAGGTCTTATTTACTCTCAATTCTGTATTATACTAGTTTTCTACTTTAGTAAAGATTTACATTCACGTTTACTGGTACAGGAGGATCAGCAAAGTAAGAATGTCATTGCATAGTGCTGCTATCTGCTGTTTGCGGTGCATTTGACAGTAAAACATCAGCGTGTTGTCACTGTGAGCATGTTAACGTGCGGACTTCACCACTCAGACTCGGACTGCTGCATTTTGCTGGTGGCTTATTGGAAAGTGAGAAAGCCGCGATCCCTTTATTAACGACGTTATTTGCATGTGTGGGTCATCGCCGTAGCAACCGATCTGCACCGAACTGCAGTCCCGGTGGCTTATTAGCGGGCGAGAGAATCGCGAATTCATCGCATGACTCACCAGCCAGACGGATGTCTTCACAACCTGGCAACCCGAAAGTTCCCGCGCTTATTAGTGGCTTATAGCTGACCTATGAAACATTTATTAACCAGCCTATTAATTACGCCATTAGCTAGGCTGCTGCCCACGAGTCCGCCAGCTGCACAGAGAGTCCTGTGAGAGGGCGGGACCTGTCGTGTGTCCAACCTCTGCCCACTTGCCCGCAGTTTCAGTCGGCCGCCCCTCGCCGGTGCATGTTCCCTGTGGAAGTCGGCTCGGCGATGAGCGCGGTCGGGCGGTCTGCCGGAGCCCAGTCGGCGGGAGGGCTCTGCCGGACCAGGTCCTCTGACTGACGCAGCCGGGCGCGGGGACAGAGGTACAGACCGCATTCTGTTGCTCGACAACCGATTCTGGACACGCCATGTGGAACTGGCTCTACTGGCGTCGCCGAGTGCTCGTGGAGCGGCGGCGCCTGCGCAGCTCTGCAGGCGCCAGAAAAGGCACAAGGTGCCGCTGAGCGGTGTAAGCGGCACTTTGTCGTGGGGATGGATTCAAGACGTGCTTAGCTGCAGCTGTAAGTGGCCGCGGTGGCTTTCGCCCCGTGCAAATGCTCGACGCACAGATGCACAAAGTGGCTCGCAGCGACAAGAAGAAACAACAACAACAACAACAAAAAAGTCATTTCAGGTAGTTTCACCAGCTCATGGGCTTCTCTCTTTCTTGCCTGTTGTGCATGTTTGACAGTTGCAGACGCGGACGCATGGGCTTTGACAGATCCGGGAACCCAGCCCGCGTTCAAATGGCCGAACTGGAGCTGTTTCACTTTGGTCAGCCGGATCCGAGTGACACGTCTCTGGTTTCACACGAGCAAAGTATCAGCGAGATCAGCAGCGGCCGGGGGAGGTCCCTGCGCCCCGGCGGAGGAGAGGGTTCAGCACCATGGACAGAGACCCGGGGAGCTGGGCGGCCGGAGGAGGAAACAGAAACATCTTTCACCCGCAGGCACAAAGATGATGATGATGATGATGATGATGATGATGTCCAGCTGATAGGGACAAGTCCACAAACCTGCGGACTGAGTCAGAGCTCCTCAAGTGAACTGTACGAGGAGGAGGAGGTGATGGAGGAGGAGGAGGAGGAGGAGGAGGAGGACGTCCCGGAGCTTTACTTGCTGTCCGACGACGACCTCTCCTCTGACGACTCGGGGAAGTCCGTGGATTACGGCTTCATCATCGCCGTGACCTGCCTGGTGACTGGCATCTCTTTGGTCGCCATATCCTACACGGTCCCCAGGGACGTGCGGGTGAACCCGGACAGCGTGTCCGCCCGGGAGATGGAGCGGCTGGAGAGGGAGAAAGCCAGGGTGGGGGCCCACCTGGACCGGTGTGTCATAGCGGGACTGTGCCTGCTCACCCTCGGGGGCGTGCTGCTCTCCACCCTGCTCATGATCTCCATGTGGAAAGGGGAGATGATGAGGAGGAAAGCCTTTGCCTATTCCAAACACGCAGCCAAGCTGTACGGCTCCATCAGTTTGAGAGCAGGCTCCAGCCCGACTCGGGGATCCTGCTCACATTTGTCAGTGGCTGATGAGGATTTAGAAGTGCTCAGCTGAATTTATGGACAGGACAAGCGGAAAAGACTCCGAAAAGTGCTTAAGACATCCTATCAGTGCCCTATAATCTGTGTTTGATGCCTTTTTTTAATTTCTAACATCTGAAGCTGCGCTTTTGGTTGATATTTACCTTTTTTAAAGGATAGGTTCCCATTTTTCAAGTCTGTCATAATACAATGCTCACATGCCTTCATGAACATTGAAAGAGTTTTCGTTTGCTGTTATTGTTTTTTCTGTCTGAACAGATCAATTCCTAATCTAATTCCAATGTAGTGATTGGGGACACGCTCAACAGTCCTCTTTTAGATTAAAAATGCATCTTAAAGTTCAGCTGACACTAATATGACGGTCTATTACTTGGATTAACAAGCGTTCCGAACAGAAACAGACCTGGTGCTGTGTTGGTGGCAGCGTGTTGCTTCAGGTACAAGTGAGACATATAATCCAGCAAGTCCAGACTGAGTAACAGATCCATGAGCGTGAATGCTTATCAGATGCCAAGACCCTGCACAGAGGTTTAATACTCTGAAATAGAAATGTAGCCTTGTTACAAAATAACCTGCATTGAATGTGAGCTTGCATGGATTTGATTGGCCAATGCCGCACCTTGCCGGTTGATACCAGGTTTACATTTTTAGCTTGTCCTCACCAGACTGGCCTCATTGAAATGAATGAGGAGGATGTGTTTTATTTCATACAGAGCTAAAGTCTGACATAGAAAGTATTTTTAGTACAAACTTCCCTCTTTGTGTTATCATCCCTCCACCACAGCTCAGCAGGGAAATACTGTCTTGGAAAACATCATTTTGTACTAAACAGATTGTAATTCTTTGACATACTAACTTGATTTGACAAACTCAGACTCATATTTGCTTCAGATAAACTTTGAAATGCATTATTTACACAGAAAGAGGACTGTGGATTTTGTCCCTTATCACTTACATTGGAAAGGATTTCTTCACAGCCGGTAGGAGGAGGACAAGAAGAGGAACAATTACAGCAACCAATAACTCTTTTCTTTTTTTTTTTAACATGTGGGCATGTTAGCGGTGTATTAAGATTTAAACCTCTACATTAAGTTCAAAGCAGGCCATACATGATGATGAGCTGCACAACATAATTAGAAAAACATACAATCAGTTTTCCTGTAATATATATTTAGTTTACATTGGTGGATCGTTTGATTTGCCTTACGACGATCTCTGACACACCTTTTTGTTTCCCGCTTCTAACGATGCTGCTATTTCAGTGGATTCATGTCTCCATGCCAGCGCAGACTTAGTACGTTGAAGAGCTGTGTGGGTACTGCAGCTGCAAGGGAAAAACCAAACCTGAATCAGGAGCGGCGCCGTCTTACTCTGACTTTGGTGGTTTTACAAAAACAGCAATTGCATGAATTTGTGTTGAACTCCAAAGAAATTCTGTTTGGTATAATTGTGACATGCTGAAGTGATGCCTGTATTTGCTCGGATTTGTTGAAATGCAAATGGTAATACCACAGGAGGACTAATTTGATTTTGTGGTTGAGCACCGGCGTCGAGGGGGGACGCTCAGTTTACCTCAAATACACTAGGGTTTTTTTTCTTTCTGACTGCAGATGTTCAAAAGCATACAGAGAGAGAATCAACAAATCCCTGGGGGGAAGCTCTCCTGGTAATTGGTGCTACTTAACTGCTCGTGGGAGGCCTGTGAATCAGTGGGAAAAAAAAAATATCTCACAGCATTTTTACAACTGCCTCAATCGAGCCCGCTTCCCCCATTTATCAAAAACCAAACCACTCCGGCTGCAACGTTGGAGTGAAATGTTACAACGCGATCGAGGGGGAAGGAAGTAACGGATAGCCTGCTCTGACAGAAGACGCTGTGAAGGAACAACGGTGTCTCCTGCCTACGGTGTGCAGAAAGCTGTGCCAGCCTCTGTAATTGGAAGTGATTACGGCCAACGGCATCACATTATCCTCCACACAACCTTCCGCTCGCTCTCACCCTGTTAATGTAATTAAATAGGTGGAATCAGCTGACCTCTTAATAAAATGTTACGCTGATCGCTAGTGCTAATCTGTCCTCGTTTACATCCTGAGGTGTCCGGCGTTTTCCTGTACTAGCACGACAGGAAAAGTTATTTTGCGATGACGCGTTGAGAAATCCCCGATTCTGTTCAACCTGACTCATCTGCTTCACTTGGTGGTTTCTTGCGGGTTTTTTTTTCCTCCAGATTTACATATTGGGCAGCCATCAGAGAACAGCTGTGAGCTTGACGCATTAGGTATGCGGGATTGCAGAGGGTGGTATAGCATAGTAAGAGCAACGGAGTGAAATTTCACCACTGTGAAAACATGAAAGTCAGCCTTCTGTATTGTCTGTGGGGATACCAGTCCTTCCAGCTCTTGTTCAGTACAATGGATTTCTCCCAGCTGACGTTAATTAAAAATGATTCCCGACTAGAGAGAAAATGTTACTCTTCAATTCTGAGGGTTTGACACCAACACTTGACATTTACTGCTGAGGTGTTCGATACCTGGAGATTTGTCTGTAACCATGCTGGGAATGCCGGAATTAGAGCCAACACAACGGCCCTGGAAATAAAATAATGACTTTTTAACAACATAAAGTAGCTTTAAGGTTGTTGTTTTTTTTCTCCATTGAAGCAACTGAAAGCGTTTATCTCAACACGAGGTCCATTGTCATTTGTTTTCATATCAACAAGCAACAAACAAGCTTAAAATGAGGGGGGAAACCCCTTATATATAAAATAATAGTAGTTTAAAACTTATCATCAGCTAATCTGCTTGGGTGTTCCAGCTCTTCATAAATCTGTCAGCCTAGCCTAAATCTGTGTGTAAAGTCCCTTCTAAATTCTCAGTAATATTTTGTTTCAAACTAGTGATTTACCAAATTGGGTTGCAGCATTGAAAC
This sequence comes from Gadopsis marmoratus, assembly GCA_036023855.1. Classification (NCBI taxonomy): domain Eukaryota; kingdom Metazoa; phylum Chordata; class Actinopteri; order Centrarchiformes; family Percichthyidae; genus Gadopsis; species Gadopsis marmoratus. The sequence continues at coordinate 41,293 of JAVQJF010006975.1, forward strand.
TTAAAACATTTCTTAGCTCATAAAGATGTTAGTCATGTGTGTTCTGTTGCCAGGAATCATCGAAAACAGTGAAGTCACTGTAGCTTCCCAAGCTGTGGCTAACATAACTTCAAAAAGTGACCGTTTTAAAAGTCCAAAAAGTATATTAAACTTAACAGCAAAATCCGTTGTTATATTTATATGCCTACATTTTGATGAAGTGCGCAGTCAGGTTTCCTCTTTTTGTCTTCAACATAAAGGGGTTGCATATTAGCAAGCTGACATTAGCTTTGGTTCATTATAGCTGTGCGTCAGTTATTCCTGGCAGTAAATGTTTAGTAACAATTAAGTTCTTTGTAAGAACTAGCTTGTGCGGAGCAACTTGTTTTAAGTTAGCGATGTGTAAATCTCCACTTTGTAAGATATTAACGAGGCTACGTTTTGGACTTAGCTGGTGGTTTCAGGTTTTGTTCAAACAACTGTTTTTTTTATGTTGTTCAATTCTGATTGGTGCATGGGAAAAGCTGACACCACCGTTCCCCCCACCCACTTCAAACCAGTGAGCACATCTCAGACATAACACAAACACAGACCCCTCTCATGTGAAATAAGCAGTATTGATTTAACTTTGACAGATAATAAAGTGTGTTGATGCAGGGGAACAAAGCTGAGGTGTGGATGAGAAGGGTTACAGCGGCGCCCTTCTTCTTCTGCCTTCACATTATTAGTGATGTAAAGGAGCCATGACACTGCAGCAGCTTTAATTGGTGCCTGTGTTTGTTTTGCCAGGGGACTCTCCCAGACACAAAATCAAATCTGTAATAAAAAAACGACACACACACTCACACACTCACACACACAGACACACACACACACACACACACACACTCCCACACAAACTGTCAAAGCACTGAACAGAGTCCCACGCACACGAACACACCGTGAATCAAAATGTGCATCTTTTGCAAAAACACTCCCTGACACACAAACACTCTATCAGCTGGCATACACACACACACACACACACACACACACACTCACACACTCATAGCCCCCCCCCCCTCCATGAATGGAGTTAGTCAGAGTAATCATTCAAGGCAGCTGGCAGCAGGAAATGGAATTGGATTGCTGAAGGGGTCACTCGGGGTCAAGAGCTGGGGTGTGGTCCTGGACATTGGGGACCAGAAGAAGAAAAGCCTCGGCGGCGGTGCTTTACATCAGCGTCTGGCAGCCACTTATCATCAGCTGTCATAACCACTCATCACACTGAGTGGCAGAGCGCCAACTGTACTGCACAGACAACCTCTCTGGGTATCTCACATGGTTTGTTCTGTTGGCTTTAATAAATTAGGAGTAAGATCATGCCTCCAGGTCTGAGATGCCTCTCTTGAACTATTGCCTTAAGTTAATGACTTATTCAATAATGATTCTCCTAATTCCAATTGTTGCATAGCAACGGCAGGCAGACTCAGTCACAGCTCGGCGGAAGAAGGGACTGAGCAGAGCTTCGGCTAAGAAGAGAGGGGGAACAAAAAAATGGGAGGAGAAGTAGAGGAACAAGGTGGAAATATAATCACCATCCACCATCATTTATCATCTTTATTCATTCGGCTCAGAGGTTTTAAAACCCAAATCCTGCACAAACGGACACCCCCTCCCCCCTCAAGCTGTCTTTAAGAAGGTTTCCAGAGCTGAAAGCTGTTGAGGCGGATACACCTATAAGGCTTAACTTGGCACTCTGGGGGGAGAGAAAAGCCATCTATCTGGAGGTATATTCACTGATTAGTTCCAGTTCAAGAGCTGAATCATCTTTGTTGAACTTGCTACAACCTCTTAACTGAACACAGCACTGAGGGGAGATGTGGACTCTGCTGTAGGTGCATGAATTGATCCTACTCCAAACTCACATTTAAGTTGTGCCAGTATCTTCCTTTGTTTGTGCTGGTTAAGTGAACCACCTGCTGTAGGTTGAGCAGTGCCCACATACTCATGTCCCTTTTTTTTTTTCCCGTCTTCTTTCTTTTGCCACCGTTGTCCTGGAAGAAATGCAGAAGTGACACCATAACCATAGAAACGGGGTCAGCCTGTTGCTACGGAGAAATGCCTGTGTGCCACGGTGGCTCAGTATAAGGGAGTTAAAGATGCTCTTCTTTTGATTTGCCACTCTAATGGCAGCCGTGGCGCGTGTGGAAACCGACACAGTCCCTCTACCATTACCGGGTGTAAAAGAGGCTTTTGAACTACACACCTCATTTGTGTAGACGCGTCAGGTGCTGTCACCGTATGTCTCCTGTCAAACATCCTCCTCTTTAGAAATGTAAGAGAAGATAGAGAGTAGTTCCTCTGCAAACCTGCTCTCTGCTTAGATCAAACAAGCCTGGAATGCTGAATTGACTTCTTGCAGTGGTGTTTTGCTGCAGCACAGCATTTTCATCCGCATCCATAGATTTCTGTATGCATACAGACACACTAGACCTTGGTCAGGACTCTTGAGAAGAGGAAAGTGTCACTCAGCTTCTTCTCCTTCCTCTCCTGATCTACTTTATGTATTTTATTTGCTTGGGTGTTTGCCTGTGTACCTTCTGGATGTGTGGGAAACTGTTGGGGTGTAGAGAAGACATACAGCCTGATCTTGTGTTAACATTGTTTTTTTTGTATTTGTTGTTTGCATGGAAACCAATGAACAATAATTAAAACAAAACTATAAAAATGGTCATTAATTGTCCCAAGGATACGGAGCCAGCATCCTTCAGAAGCCCTGGGTGTTTTCATATCGAGCTTAATCTCACAGAAATGTTTTTGTCATGTTTGTCTGAAAAATGGTGGCGTCAACCACAAACATAAAGATGGACGACGCGTCGCCACGTCCTCCCGCTATACAAAAATGAAGTCGCTTTTTTGATCATAGTTCATAGTCATAGTTCCAAAGGATCATTTAGTAACAGCACTTGAGGCAGCAGGGGATTCAATTCAGTTATGGTGTTAAAAAGAGTCTGATAACTAATTTAAGACCCATCGCCTTCATTTCCCTTCAATTCCCTAAAATACTATACAGCAATTTAACGTATAATAACCCCAAAACCAGAGCTCGTGTGTGTATTTAAATCACATATCAATTTGTATCATTTTTATATACAAGATATATTATGAAATTGAATTGTTTTTCTTCTGGATGTACAGAATGGCATCCTATTAGAATCAGTTGGATTTCACACTTCCACTGATACCACAGTAATTTAGAGAAACTGGTAACAGGATTTTGACAGAATATTCTCATCTCAATGTCCACTTACTAGCTTTTTCTGCAGCTTTCAAACACATCTCAGACAGACTTTTTACTCAGTTGTCAAGGAGACAGCTCATATGTTGTCATGTGACTTAAGTATATAAAATAATGACAACTTGCTGAATGCCGATCTATTTCCATGACAACTGGGCAAAACTCTGCTGAGAGAGAACTGCTGTTTCCAAGGTCATGAATGAACTTTTGCACTTAAAAAAAGGTGCTCTTAGAAATGTCTTCCATTGTGGAGAATTAAGCGACACAATGATTCCTGCAGTTTATGCAAAAATGCAAACCGTGTCTAATTTGCCAGGTGACGGTTTGTTCAAATTGCATGATTAAGTTAGAGTTTGGTTTTTGAGAGGAAAATCATAAAAAGAGCTCGGAAGCATAACATTTCCATAAACCCTCAGGGGCCATAGATGGACTATTCATGAATGTGCAATAAAAAGTTTGAAGTGTTTAAAACACTGTTGAAAATATCTGATTAAACTATGAATCAAAACTGCGATAGAATAAGTGGGATGTTAACGTTTAAATCGGGGGCCAGTGTTAGTCACAAGTTTCTAAAATGTCCAGAAGTCGTTCAAGCCGGACCGGTTTGGTCTTAGGGAAACACTGATCCATCAGGTACAGATGCATCAAGACGCGATGTGTGAGCATTTGCAAACATATCTCAGAGAAAAAAATGATACACTGAATAGATATTTCAGCACTTTGGGGGGGTGAAGTGAGGAGGGTAAATTAATCTCGCAGCAGGACAGTTTGCTTACCTTGTCTCTGATTTATGCTGCAGTTTATCCTGCGTGCCAGGTTTTCATATCTGTACAGATACCTGAGCAAGAGCATAAAAGGTTTCCACAGAATACTAATTCCATTTAAGCTGTTCTTTAAGACTGGATCTAAATCTTCGGGAGGGCTTCACGTCACTCTGCCGCGTGTTGACTGACTCAGTGGAGGGTTTCTCAGAAACAGGCAGAGACAAAAGCCTTGGACGGCTTTATTTGGAGTCAATCAATTGAGTGCAATCTTACAGGATCAAACACTACAAGAGTGTTGTTTTTTCTTTGTAACATTGATTGTGTCTGTTCTTTTTGTGCTGCTCCATCAGAATCAATATTTTTATATTTCTGAGTGAGCAACGCTACAATGTCTGAGCTGCGGCTTTTCTTGTCATGTGACGCAACTGGAGGTTTAAACGTGTACTTTTTCTCTGGTGCTTTCAGACGTCTCTCTTTTGTCAGGAAGCCACATCCAGCTGAAATAAATAAACTACCCAAAGCTGTTTGTAGTTGCTGGCGTCATGCTTTCGATCACTTTGCCACTTTGCCCTACTAGTACAGAGTCATGTAGGTATAGTGGTGGAATTGAACTTTTACTCATGAAGTGTACTTTGAATTTGTAAGTACTCTTGCTTATGTTAGTATTTCTTTGCTACTTTATTAGGGAAATACTGTACTTTTTACTCCACTACACTTACTAGGCTGCTGTAGTTACTGGTTACGTTACAAATTAAGATGTTACATACTGAACCTATAATGTAGTTAACTTGGCAGTATTTAAAATACTTATTTAGCTCCATGTTCACCAACAACCAGAGTAAAATGCATTGATGCATACATTGATGCATTAGTGACCGTAATCCATTGATATAATAGGGGCCATTTTGATACTTTAAGTGCTTTTACTTTTGATACTTTAAGTACATTTCGGTGTACTTTTAATGCAGGGCTTTAACTTGCAATGGAGTGTATTCACAGTGTGGTATTATCACTTTTACTTTAGTAAAGGATCTGAATATTTCCTCCACCACCGCAGATATTAAGATATAGCATCATCATCTCCGAGGTTTCTGTCTCCACCACAACACAATGCAGGTAACCTGTTGGCTGCGTGTTTTGTGGATCATCTGAAGTCATTCTGGAACGAGACGTTGCTGTTGAATTTGTGTTTTTTTTACTTGAAATTCCTTTCTCCCCAAGTGTACTGGGCTGGAGGCAGACATTTCAAATAAAACCAACACATCATTAGAGGTGAGTGAGAAAATATGCTTTTTTATCTTTTTTGATATTCAGGTGAAGTAGTTTTGACAAGCAGTACGCAAAAATACTACTCAATATTTGCATGATTTTCTTCACAGGCTGGCAGCTGTTTGCTGAACAGTGCATCTCTGTGGAGTTCAGGATGTGTCAGCTGACTCACAGGTTTGTCAGTGACTCGCCGTGATAACACATCCATCACTGAGCTGGAGACTAAATAAATAAAACACACAATATGTGATCGTTTCAATCTCTACAGTGCTATATTGTTTTTATACCTGAAGTAAATACTAAGTACAGAAGGTAGTGATGTACACGTTTCAAACGCTACTCATCTTTGAATATTTATGTTTTTACTACATGCAGGGAGAGATGGCAGTCTCCTTTAATTAAGACGTGTGCTTTAGAGCAGACAGCAGAAGTCCTGATGAAACATTTCAGGCTGAAAATCCAGAAACATAACAAAAATACCAAAATAACGATTCTTTGTTCTTGTACAGCTCGTTCACCCGACCCCGTCTGTTCTCCAGGGTGCATTATGCCGCCTGTCATTCAAACCAGAGGTGATTCACATCTGCACCACGAACAAACACAAGGCAAGTGATGCAAAAGTACAAGCGCTTGCAAACAGCACACTTTGTTTCTCCTCCTTTACACAGGAAAATAATGAGCCTGCATGCCGAGCGGGAAACTTCACAGACCTCATTCAGTCCCAGGTTCCTGCCTTTAAATCCCTTGTAATGCAGATGACAACATCCTGTTCCTCTCCACTCTGATGTGCATCCTCCGGCAGCATAACTGCAAATATAAGTCCCAGTCAAGATTAATTTCCTCTCTGCATATATTAAGAATTCTCCAAGATGATTTCCGTGACGTTTATCAGGATAATTAGGTATTAGCTACTTAGAGTCGCTGTTTAATTTCAGAGGTGTCACCAAGCTTCATAAGCATCATCAAACACAGACCCTGAGGTCTTTTTATTGCCATACGTGAAACACACACACACACACACGTGAAGAATACACACACGTGCAGATTGCGTCCCACGGAGGATTTCGACTTCTGCCTTTAACCCATCCCTGCTGTCCTTCCTCCTGAGGACGGCCTGGAGCAGCGGTCAGCCTTGATACGGCGACCGGGGACCAAGTCCAAGTGCTCTGCCCTGTCTTGGTCAGGGACAGGGCAGGAGAGCAGTCTGTTCTTCTGGCATGTTTTACCTTGGGGTTATATATTTTTTATGGAGGAAAGCCCTAGTGAGCATGGTTGTTGTAGCCTCCTATTCTGACGAAGAAATAACAACTCTTACAGAAGGATTTGGTTTTAATTGTTATTTTGTCCTAGTCGTTGATTTTTTGACACAGTCGCTCAGCGCTGTAAATGGTGACACATTCCATGTGAGTCAAAAGGACATAATTCTATAAAATCCATACAATTGTAGGCTACGCTCGGAAGAAGACACACTATGGATTCACTGGATATTTGTTTTTTCAAATGTTGGAAGATAACTCTGAAGATCTCAGCGGGGTTGTGGGACTTGACAAAATCTAGCCAGTCAAAAGGTTTGTATCACACAGAGAGGACATTTTAAGAGGCTGAGGCCCAAATCCACTAATAGCACCATTAAAACCTTCATTAAGCTCATTCATTTGGATCTAATTATAGCAGCACATTCCAACCTTGATGAAACAACTTTACACAGAGGAAGAAGCTGAAGGCAGATGTTGTCGTCATGGTCCGTGTCGTTGTGAGTGGTTGCGTTTCCTGTTTTCTGTTGCTTGTCCTGTGTATTTTGGGTCTTGTGGTTTACAGCTTTATTTCTCCTGTGTTTGAATCGGTGTCCTGTCTGAGCCTGTCCTCGTGTTTCCCGGATTGTTGAATGGTTTCACGAGTTCCCCTGTGTTCACCTGTCGCAACTCCCCTCGCTAGTGTCTCGTGTATTTAAGTGTGCTCTGTTCAGATGATCCTTGTCGCATCATTGTTAATGTCCTCTGCGTTTTGCTCCCTGTATCTCTGTTTTTGCCCGGTCGCCTTACTGTGTGTAAGTGTCTTTTTGTTGCCCGTTTTGTTACCACGCTCTTCTCCCCTACGCTGTGTGCATTTCTGTCCTTTCTCCACCACCTACACCCCCCACCTTAATAGATGGGGGGGGGGGTCTTCGGAAACTCATTTGTATTTGGCAAAAATAGTGAAATTGCACATTACTGTAGATGTGCAATAATCAATGTTTTATATTAGCAATTCAGTCCTGCCTCCCACATACATTTGAATAGACGGCACAAGTTTTATTGCGTGTGGAGGGTGTGCGGCGATGGTGGTGGAGCAATGTCATCGGGTTGGTGGAGTGTTTAGGATCAAAGCACTGAGCGTTTGTTTCCCACTTCAGAAACACTCGGCTTCACAGATAAATTACTAAGAAGATGACAAAGAGCCTGAACTCCAGTCTCACTTCAAACTGTGAGCGTGTGCAAACAACTCAAGGAGCTCACTTCATTTTACTGGGCTTCGAATATACGTGAGGGCAAGAAATCGTGGCCCAGGGCGAATAAAAACATGTCAGCTGTGTCTTCTCTGTTTTGACATTAAATTACCTTTCTGCCTTTTTCTCCCTGTGAGCGTCTGTGTGCTGAATATAGCCAGTCAGCTTCCCTTATAACAGCTAAAACCATTGCAGCTCGAGATGCATCTGTTGGTTTCAAATCTATATATAACACTGTGATTCAGACAAAATGTATGATGAGCACTCAATTTCTTGGAAGCCATTACAGATATTATATTAGCGGTGTGACGGCTTTTTGTTTGTGTTTTTCCAGCTTCACATTCATTTTCACACACTCATCCATACATTCTCACATGGAAATGCACAAACGCACACATATTTTGTTGAACTGTTGTGTATTTCTGTTGAGTTTAGTCTTGCAAAGATCTTGGAGATTCATTTGAATGGAACTTGCTTTGCGGTAAATCTCTAACTTGACACACTAAGACACAGTGAGGCAGCGTAAGCCTTCCTCTGGATTTTGAGCCACTCTAAATGGCTCTGGGGATTGTCTGTGTGTCCGTCCTGGTCCAGATTGAAAAATCTCAGCAACTGTCACATGAATTGCTGTGAAATGTTGCATAGACATTCACTGTGACCGGAAGGTGAAGCCCACTGACTTTGGTCCTGCTGTGACTTTTCCTCCAGCGCCACCATGAGGTTCACAATTGAGATTTCGAGTAAAATGTCTAGACCACTATTGCGTGGATTGCTGTGTACAGACTTTCACATTCCCTTCCGGATGAACTGCAGTAACTTTGGTGATCCATCCCTTACGTTTTCATGAACAGTATGGGCATGATAGAATGCATACAGGGCACACAGTTAATGTCTACATACAGTACATTAACATTACCGCATTGATTTTCATTGATCAGCGTGCCAGTCCATCATTGAGAAGACTTTTTGTCAGAAACAAAAATGGAGTCAAAGCTTACAGATTTTACGAGGTTCTCAGAGGAAGATTCACATCCAACAGGTTTTGTGTTTTTGTCTTTAGTAAAGAAACAGAGAAAACAATGCTAAAACAGCAGCTTTTTGTTGGGGCTGACAGGTAGCGACAACAACCTGCAACATCGTCTTTGTGACAGGAAGGAAAAGAAATGTTCATGGGAAATGGGTCTTAATCCTGTGAATGCTTGCACTTTGCTGCTACCAGCTGACTCAGCCATGGCCTCTGCTGTTAACATGACAATGTATACATATATAATGTATAACCTCACATTCACCCATGGCCTTATACATAAATTGAAGAATCTGAATAGACTTTATTGGCCGAGTATCTTGAAATATACAACGAATTTGGCTCTGGTTCTCCGTAGCTCTCACTATAGTGAGTCAGCAGTCAATACATTTACAGGAAGGTGCTATATGAGTAAGCGTCCAAATACAGACATACAGCTAAACAAAGATAACAAGCCATATACAGACGAGCGCTAGATGCTAGAACAGTATATACAGGTGAGCTGTACAAATGGCAGTGCAAAGAATGCTGGAAATACATGTTTTAGAATAATTTACTCTATATACAGAAACGATCTTTATGTGCATGTATTGATGCAGGAGTGTGTAAATATACTACAGTCTGCTTAGATCTACATATATATATAATATATCATACACATGCTGTTGCACAATGTGCATGTTACATATATCGATATATAATATATAGAAAGCCTCATCAATATGCTGACTTATCAAAATCAAAAAAACCTTTACTTTAACACCAATGACTTTACTTGGACCTTAACCAACACAAAAGCAACAAAGACCCAATCCAACACTGAATCTAATCCATTAAGTCTTAACCAAATAAATAAGATTATAAGTGGAAAGCCCATATTAACTTACTTGAGGTGTATTTTGTTCAGGTCATGATTTGAGGAAAAGTTGGTATAAGGAGAAGTTGGTATATGCATTCTTTGGAGTGGCTCAGAGCCCTGTGGATCTGGAATACTGGGCACGGAGTCTGTGTGACACTGTATACATGTTTACAAAATGGTACGGCCACGTGTTATTCAGGCTACAGCCTCCCTCACACTCAGGTCATAAGTGCTGTGCATGGCAGCATGGCGGACGGATGCTCGCCAAGGTACAAAGCTCGGTGCTTAAGTGCACCTTTGAATTAGATGGTAGACGGCATCTCATCTGGAGTGAGCTCAGCCAGCAGTGTTGAGAATTATTTATTTATTTGCTCAGTTATTGGACTTTGATCATGTGTAATGCACGGTTTGGGGTACATCGCATTGCTGTCTCTCAGGTTGGTTTGCAGACTCTCAGGTTGGTTTACAAAGTGTAGCTGCTCGTTTTATTCCATCTGGGTGGACTCTCCGCCTTTCCACAGCGAATACCAAGAGAAGAAAGCAAACCGGTGGGACATCAACAGTATATTTACCTGGTGTGTCCTGGTGAAATTGCTTAAAATAAGGGATTGTCATGGGCAAACCCCATGACTTAAGTCAGATTCAGACACACAGTTAGAACAGTTTACGGTAATGGAAAAAACAAGACGGCGGAGGTGGGTGTAAACTGTTTGGTCAAGTTAAAATGTTTGTTACCTGTGGGGCATGTCTCTTCCTCTGACCGGAACCTGAACTGCCAAACCTGGCTGGAAGGTTCCACTCGTATAAATAGACGGGGGTCCCGGGGGACGAGACCAAGTGTGAGGTAGTGGCAGGGGTGTTTTTTCTGTTTGGGGAAATGGCTGTTGAAAGGAAAAATAGTTTAAAATAAACTTAGAGGTATTTTTAGGTAATATTATAGTAAATTGAAAGGCGCCATTTTCAATGATAGTGATCAAGCAACACTCACCATTTTATCTTTAGTGTCACTTGTATTTACAGGGCTGGGCAGTGTGAGAAAGTCTCTCGCCACTGTTGCCTGGTGACTGCAGCTCTGCCAACACACCTAACAAGCCATCGCTGCATGGTCTTGTGTTTTTTTCTTTTTTAACCAACGCACAAGTAAACATCACCCAGCAGACTGTGTTAGCTGGGAAACTGAATTGGAGGTGGATGTTCAGGGAGGGGTAGGAGTCCCCAGGACATGCTGTTGTTCCTGCTGTCTTATTTCCACTGCTTTAGTGTCAGAGCATGAAAATGAATTCGCTTTGACACTTGTGATCCTCAGTGGCTCCAGAGTGCAGCGGCACAGCATACCACCTGGTAGAAAGCACAGCGAGCTCGCAAGAAGGGACTGAGTTTGAATTATCATCCAAGGGAGGATATTACATGCAGTATCACATCTTTTTTATGGAATGTTTCTCTTTGTAATTAATCTGTTTCATTCGTGTGTCTTGCTCTTATGTCTTTATTAAATCCTTGGCTTCTTCTCTAAAGCGCCTCACATCCAGCTGGCTCTTGTTCTCATAAAAGGAAAGTGGAAGTGGAAGGCAGCCAGGCGCTGAGATTGAGTCCGGGATACGTTCTGGCCTCGAGGATGGACACAGAGAAGGAGAGCGAGGGAAAAGGGAGGGAGGGGGGGGGGGGCGAGGACGTGCGCCAGCAAGAATGACTACATTTATCCTGTCTAGGGTTTTTATTTTGTTTTTGTGAGGCATTTGTAAGCTCTTCCATGGAGATTTCATGTGGGAACTCATTGCCTAGCTATTCAAAAGCTGATGAAAGTGTCTACAGAGAGAACTGCCAAGTGATGAGAAAGCAGTTTTTGAAAGTAACACTATGTAGCCTTTTTTTTTTTTTTTTTTTACGCATTAGCCTACTACCTCTATTTAACTGTCAAATGCAACTGCACAGGCACACCAAGAAATGTTGTGGCTCAACGACAACCTCATAGCGCTGACCAACGAGCAGCACCTTGATGACGCTTACTGTGTGACAGGAAAATGGGTTTCATTTTGTTTGCAGGTTTCTGTGAACCAGCCTCGCACAAAGGAGAACAAAGTTGCCCTTGCTCTTGAATCTTGAAGTAGGCCTAAGACTATATTCCCCGCTTTCATTTGTAAAGTGTTGCCCGGATACATATTTACCCCAGGGGATTTTAAAGACGACCCTCGAAATGCCCTCCTCTCCTCTCCTACACATTTTCTTGATTAATTTGGCACTTTGGTTGCCGCTGAGGTTCAGAAACATTTTGAAGTATATGAAGAACATGTTCTGCTGACTCTGCTTTAGTCCAGAGTAACTGAAATATCTCAGCTAACTGTTCGATGGATTGCAATTAATTTTTGTACAGACGTTCGTGGTCCCCAGAGCATGACTCATACTATGGTGATCCTAACCTTTCATCTAGTGCCACCAGAAGGTCACAGTTTCAATTTCTAGAAGTACTTGCAAAACTAATGGCGTTAAAAATTTAGCCCAAACTACAACTGTGCTTCAGAACAGTCTCACAGAGCTGCTAGCATGCGGCTGTAGTGTTTTCTGAGAGTTTTGTGTTGAGCAGTCAAGACTAGATAGGGAAGCCTGTTATGTCTTTCCAAAATGCTTTTTACTTGTAATGTCTTTCCCCTGAACTCTATAGCATACTTGCATGGTTTTGTTTTTTTCATCCGTTTATTGTTAAGATTCAGTAGACTTGCTCTCTGTTAAGTCCTTTAGGTTCTTCTGGCTTTGGTTGACTTCATACTGAACCACTGGTGCTGTATCTTTCCCATGCCATCGGCTTCCTGGCATCCAAAGGCTTGGAGGTGTTTGATCATTCCTCCCTGACTCCTACAAAAACATCTGACTGAGGACACAACCAAGACTGCCTCCCTAAACAGAATGGCTCTTTCACCATGACTAGTGACTCTGTGATCAGAGCTGGTTCAAGCTGGTTATATCCCCAGCAGGCTGTGGATTTCTTTTCCCACCTCATTGACTGAAGCTCGGTGTCTCACATCTCTGATCTCAGTCCCCGCTGTGGTGACAGCTGCTACCTGTTTGACCAGTCCCTCTTCTGACCTCAAGGAGGTCAATAAAACGGCAGACTCTCATTCAGGTTGTCCTTATGTCCACATAGTCCAAAGTCTCCTTCAGTCCATATGTTTGACCTAAAATATTTTTGGGACGCTAATACTTTTCCAACAACTTGCAGATTCATAACAATTCATCCATGTATTTTTACTTATTTTCATTGTATATTTGTATGCCTTCTGTGCCAAGGCAGAACGATTTTGTGCACCACGTTCCTGGCTGTCTGGAGCTCTTGTAATAGCTACAGGGGATAATAATCTGAATCTGTACTAATGTGGACCACTCCGCAGCATGAGCTCTAAAACCAATTGTACATTCATGGAGCTAAAGCACATACAGGGGCACGGTGACATTTTCAGAGCTATTTGGGTTCCATACTGGTTCTCAGAATCTTTATTCAATCTAAGAATAAAAAACTCCACTGACTAGAGAGGGTCAGCAAGGACTTTCATTCAATTTATGTATCTATCTATGAATCAGACATATGTTAAATGTGAAAAACATTTGCTCTGATTTTGATTGTTAATCTGGCGTTAATCACCTTGACATTATTTTGGGTCAGTTCACATTTGTGGAAAACCAAGAGTAGGCCAATTTATTGTCCTTTTGATCATTAAGATACTGTAATTATGTCAGTTAGGATGGGCAGGGAGCCAAAGACATTGTAGTAAACTGTGATATTAATGACTTTGTATCTCTCGTTTGTGTTGTTTAAATGCATTTAGCTCGTTTGTGATTCTTATTTTTCCTTTATTTTACTTCTTATTTTAATGCTTGCCACTTAACACATTTTAAATGTTTTCTGTAAAAGTTGGATAATGTTTTTCATGTTTGTCTATTATATTTTATGAAGCCGGGGAAATGAGATGACGTAGCGCCAGTCGGTTCCGTCTGTTCCATGTTTGTTAATAAAGTTACTGTTTTGAAGCCAGCCAAGATGGCGGACTACGATTTGACAACCAAGATAGCACATTTTCTGGACCGGCATTTGGTTTTTCCTCTTTTGGAATTCTTGTCTGTGAAAGAGGTACCCCATGTTTTGCATCCCATAACACCAAAATGTAACGTAGCTGTTTCCTAGTGTGCGTTTCTACCTGAAAACATGGTTGTAGTTAGCACCGGCTAGCAGCATGGATGACTAGCAGTCGCGTTAGATAGCCCATAAGCTAACGTTACCAGCAAACGCTAGCTAATGTAAACTGCGAATTTATTTTAGTCTTTTAGAACTGGAGTGTTGCTGTGATGTTAGCTGTAGTAGCAGTGCCTGACTGCGAATCCTGGAAACTGATATTGTTGTTGTTTTACGCGAATTAGCTTTGTCTTTGCCTAGTATGTTAGACCGGACGAGCAGCACCCATGACTGTTATGCTAGCCCCCGTGTTATTTATTTTTCTGTTTGATACAGTTGTTTGTACATTTATATTTGGATGTGTGACCCAGGGGAAACTACGTATGTATGTGTTTAATTATAACAGATCTACAATGAAAAAGAACTTCTTCAGGGGAAGCTGGACCTCCTCAGCGAGACTAACATGGTGGATTTCGCCATGGATGTGTACAAAAACTTGTACGCGGACAAAGAAATCCCACACTGTAAGAAAGACAGCAGTTCACTAGCTTGTTCCGACTTTACAGCATTTAATTCCGTCATAACTAGTTTTCAAACAGCACAGTTAATGATACCACCTTTCAGCTGGTAAGAATTATTCATGTTTTTTCATACATTGTATTAACCTAAAATGCAAGTGGAAGCATATTATCAGTCATGTTTTAAACCACATGGTGAAAGTGAAGAATCCTAGACTTATGTAGCCTCGGTGCCTGTCATGTCCCAACATTGACTAGCTGTTTTCAATCTTTATTAAAAGAAAAATACTGCAATTAATTATTTTTTCAACCTCAGACTCATTGGCCTTGGCTCATTTTCTGTCGAGAACATATAAAAGAACACATTTTCAGTGACAGCACTCTGTACACCCCTCTACACACTTATATTACATATGTGGTGTTCGGGTCCACTGGACCCAGGGGTAATAAAAGTGTGGAAATGGTAGGTGCTGTGTGCTTTCACACTGTCGTCCTCCTACCTGGGCCTGCTGTGTGTGTGTGTTGTTGTTTGTGTGCACGTGCATTTTTAATTGAACAATGTTGAGTCACTTGGGTTAGCTGTCTTTCTTCTTTATTTGTTGTTGTAACAACATTGTGTCAGTGTGAGAATATATCCTGTTTCAGCTCTGAGGGAGAAGAGGAGTACTGTGGTGGCCCAACTGAAGCAGCTCCAGTCAGAGACGGAGCCGATTGTCAAGATGTTTGAAGACCCAGAGACCACTCGACAGATGCAATCCACAAGGTCAGCTTGTCATACAATGCCTCGCTCGCAAGTACTTTGTTCATTCTCTGTTATAGTACTGACAGTATTATAATAGTTGTCAAAGTGTGTCTGTACTGTAAAAGGCTCATCTGACATCTATGTGTTTTTCATCATCAGAGATGGGAGGATGCTCTTTGACTATCTTTCGGAGAAACACAATGTAAGTTTTGAAATGTTGAACTGTATATTCAGACTATTCATCCTATTGTTTAAAAAGGGCACTGTATTTTATTCTTTTATGATGGGTTTAGCCATGTGTTTTTGTTTCTATAACAACCAGCTGTCAGTGTGAGCCAGCAGGGCTGTTATCCAAATCTCAGAATCCTAAAACATCCAACAACACCCACCAATGTGCTCATTACTCTCTCAATGATCAGAAAAAAGTCATTAGCAGAGCTACTTTCTGGTTCGATTTTATATTATTTTATTTAGCTTTTTAAAAAGATATAATCTACAGATAACTTGCACTCACATTCGTGATTAGTCAGTACATAAAAACACTATCCACATCATATGCACTACTCTAAAAAGAGGATTTGTCAGCATGAAAAAAGGCTTTGTTTTGCCTAAAAAGATGAAAGATGCCAGCACATTGGCTAATCAGCCACATTCTGTCAGCCATGCAGCCTCTCGCAATTAGCTTTGTTTGAAAAAGAAAAAGAAGCAAAGGCAGCATTTGAAAAACAGTGGATTAGTGTGACTGCACTCCAGGCCTATAGACTGTATAAAGCCACATTTATTATAACCTTAATATTGTGCCAGCTGCTCAGTTGTTAACCTCGTTCCATGTGCTTTAATTTAAGTTTAAATGCTCCTTGTTTTTTTTTGTATTTTAGTTTCGTCAAGAATACCTAGACACTCTGTACCGGTACGCCAAATTCCAGTACGAGTGCGGTAACTACTCCGGGGCTGCAGAGTACCTCTACTTCTTCCGTGTCCTGGTGAGAATCACCACATAAGAATATAAAAAGTTCTTTATAAGCCACAATATATTAAATGGTTTTCATCTTTTTAAATTATTATTTCTCTAATACTGCCTAGTCTTGTTTTTATGTTACGCTGCATTTGTTTGCTCTCTGCTCAGGTTCCCTCAACAGACAGGAATGCCTTGAGCTCTCTGTGGGGGAAACTGGCCTCTGAGATCCTGATGCAGAACTGGGAAGCAGCCATGGAGGATCTCACTCGACTAAGGGAGACTATTGATAACAATGTAAGAGGATAATACATTAAGAAACAGAATTTATTGTTGCATGTTATCTTACAGGTGTAATCAAGATGAGTTAGTTTTATTAGTGTTTAGATAAGGAATATAGAAATAAAATTAGATGGGACAAGCAACATGGAATGACATTTGCAGTTTCTGGTAAACTCAATTTTGAAGTAGAAATTGCAGGACTGAGAGTGAAGCTCATTTTATGAAATGTTATAAGCAATACCAAGGAGTCCTGACTGAAATCAAATAAAAGAGGACCCCCCTCATCCTACCAGACACACAACAATTGAGCCATGATAGCCGAGTATTGCTGTTCAACACTGTACACCAAATACATAAACAGGTCTGTCCTAAGACATTTATTAGTTTCTGACTCTGGGAAAAGCAATTGCAATTCTCCATAATTACTGTAGCAAATTTCTGAACTATCTCTTTAACCAAATCATTCACAATAGGCTTTTATATGTGATCTCTTTTTGATAGCTGATGTACTAATGTTTTCACTTCCACTCACTGAGCCTCCCCGGAAACTGTTTGGTGTCTAATGAATTACCTACTGCGGTCTGTAGGTCATTTGCCTTAATAGTTACAGTGTGAACCTACTTCTTGACTGTTTCTCTGCAATTTGCCAGGAAAGCCTTCTTTGAACGTTTGTCTGAAGTGTATTTATTGGTATTAAATATTCTGAAAACATGTCTTGATGCAGTATTTCATAACAATCTGCCATCTGTGTCCTCTCTCCTTTCAGTCTGTAAGCTCTCCTCTCCAGTCACTCCAGCAGAGGACCTGGCTCATCCACTGGTCCCTCTTTGTGTTCTTCAACCATCCTAAAGGCAGGGACAACATCATCGAGCTCTTCCTCTATCAGCCTCAGTGAGTCTCTGCCTTTTTAGATACAATACAAGTATATACGCAGCCTATATTAAATTCTATATCTTGCTCAAGAACACATGGCTGAGGAACACTGAGCTTAATCCTGTGCTCCTTATTGAGGCCTTTTTAGTTGGAATGGCACCCTACTGTTGTATTGTCTGTTATTAGAGTCAAAATGTGTTAAAATTGTACCCTGTAAGTTATTTAACAGCATGAATGACATATTTTTCAGCACAACGTCTGTGTAAAGTGTTGTTTTATGTTTTTTGCAGTAAAATAACTGGCAGTGCCCTAATCCGTTGTGATGACAACTAATGATGGCGCCTCTGTGTGCTGGCTCTGTGTTTGTCAGGTACCTGAATGCCATCCAGACAATGTGCCCACACATTCTGCGCTACCTTACAACTGCAGTCATCACCAACAAAGATGTACGGAAGCGCAGGCAGGTGCTCAAGGACTTGGTGAAAGTCATTCAACAGGTCAATAAATGTTAGCAGAATCATTCTTTTAAAGTGTGGCTCAAGCATTTAGTCGACACATTAATGATGTGCTCTCTCTCACTACCGCAGGAGTCGTACACATACAAGGACCCAATCACAGAGTTCGTGGAGTGCCTCTATGTGAACTTCGACTTTGACAGTGCCCAGAAGAAGCTGAGGGAGTGTGAGTCGGTAAGCACAGCTTTCTGAAGTTTCTCTTTCCGTTTTCCTGCTTGACAGTGTGTGTTTGTCAAGGCGCACAGGCTTAAATTGCCCCATAAAAGTTAGCTGTCTCCTGGGCCCGAGGGCTAATAGGAAGCTTCCCCTAGCTGTGGTGCTCTGATCTCCTGAGTCCCAGGCATTTAACTGCGCATCTATTCAGTCTCCGCAAATCCATGTCTGGCCTGATTTGCTGGCTCTAACTTTTATTCAGTTTGATTTTCAAAGTGGAACAGCTGTCAGATGTGGAGCTTTGTTGCCTCCTCTATAGAAACCCTTGACTGCAGTTTTGTAGTTGTGTTGAGGGACCACTTTGCACATTCTCTCAGCACTCTCATCAATTGGCTTTTACCCCTCTTGTATAAATTATGCAGTGATTGCGAAGGCCTCAGCTATCCTGTCACATCCGGAGTGTGAGCATAATAACGGAAGAATGTAGATGGTTCATTAAGTAATTCTGTTTTGCATGCTGCTGACTTTTAGTGGTCAGGGAATTTAAATTTACATGATTTCTGTTCATTTTCCATATAGAGATTATCAATTTGTCTTAATTGCTGTATAAACGTCACATGATATTTGCTGTTTATTTTTATTTTTTTTAAATCAAGGTCTTCTGGTTGTCTTGATCACAAGATATGAAAGTAATTAGTGAACCAATTGAGTATTTATAGAGACTATGGCACCTCAGTTTTTGTTGAATAATTTGCTTTCTGAAATAATGATGCCACGTCTCCTTTCGAAATCCCAGACACTAATATATTCATACATTTAAGCTCTGCTGGAAGATTTAAGGTGGCCGAACATCCCATTTGATGTTTTTGTGATCGTTGCTTTAAAACCACAAATAGAGACGTCACGACATAATCTCCTACAAAACACTCTGTGGGGCTCATGTCTGCTGATGGCTTTATGATTCATGTTGGGTGACGACGGCTGGTTCCATGTTTTTATTTAATATGAGCTTGGCAACAATGATAGAGAAACATGTTAGCATCTTGTTGTGTAACAGTACATATTAACATATATTACTTCAATGCATTGAATATGTTGAATGTGAATAGCTGAGCATCAACATCAGTACGTGATTTAGCTTTCACACTCACAGGAACATCACGCAGCACATGACCTGAAGAGAGTAGGACGCATAAATGTGCATTTTATTATCCAAACCAGGAACCCAATACAATCAGGGTTCTTACAAAGTCATGAAAGTTTGGATAATGCTTAATTTTAATGGTTGTTTTCAAGGTTTGAAAGATGTTTGAATTCGAATATACTCCTTTTTAAAGATGTTTGCTCTTCAACATAATCTGTTGTCTCATGTAACTCAAATCTTTTAATAGTTGAAATGAAACGATCCCATCGTCACATTTGTTTGCCTGCTGGTGTTTATAGTCACAATTCAGATGTGATAATAAAGGCTTCGAGAGTCTGTAAAGTTTTGCTTTAGGTACCTTGAAAGTGCTTGAAAACGAACCCGATTCAAATCGGTCTTATAAACACTAGATTGTGAGGTTGGATAGTTTTGACCAGGACATTTTAATGTATGGGTGGATAAACCAATAGCTGGAAATCCAGCCAGAACCATGTGGTAAAACAGCCAGACCACGGGGAATAGTTTCCAGCACATCATGCATGGTTGTCGAGTGGTGCTATTATCTTCTCCAGCGTTCTAGTAAAACAAGGGTATGGTTTGAAATTATAACTACGGAAATTTAAACCGTTATTTCATCACGTTTTGGAGACGCCGTTGCGTAAATCGGGGAAAGTGCTGGCAAAAGAACTAGAAACTGCAGGAACATTTGGTCTTTTCCTGATTATTATTATTTTTTCTTTGATACATGAATGCTTTGTATATAAAGTTATCAATGCTTACAGCAGTACGGCCTGTCGTCCTTCAGGTTCTTGTAAATGACTTTTTCCTGGTTGCTTGCCTGGAGGATTTCATTGAGAATGCTCGACTCTTCATCTTTGAGACCTTTTGCCGGATTCATCAGTGTATCAGCATCAGGTACACATCTTTGAAATAGGCTTACGTGTCAGTAAAAGTGGGCGCAGTGCCTTTTTTATTTTCTAAAATACAGTTGCTTTAGAACATGCAAAAAATGATGAAAGGATCTTTTCAACTTCTGTACCCAGATGATTGACGTCCTGCACTAATTTTACTTCTCAGTGCTCCGACGTTGAGATGTTCATTTATGTCCCCATAGATTTTCAAGATAAACAGTAGACCGTAAAAAGGAAGTTTGAAGACTTTGGATTACCTCACAGGATATTTACTTATCTGAAATTCCCCGTCCTCCTTCACTCTCCTCTCAGCATGCTGGCAGACAAGCTCAACATGACGCCCGAGGAGGCGGAGAGGTGGATCGTCAACCTCATCCGTAATGCCAGACTTGATGCCAAGATCGACTCCAAACTGGTGAGCCTCTGCATTCACTGATCCCACTTCAGTCAGCGCTTCAAACCACTTAGCCTAGCATAAACAGCCCTGACTAGACTGCTAATTTGGGGCGTAATATAGCTTTGTTAGTTTATGTATTTTGCATTTGCAAGACTGAAAACAGCATCCAAAACAAGGATATAACTGGCGGGGTACATATAACATTTGTGGTACTTTTTAAAGTCAGTCCTTCAGAAAAATAAATGTTTTTGGTTTTATCTCAGGGTCATGTGGTGATGGGCAACAACGCAGTGTCGCCGTACCAGCAGGTGATTGAGAAGACCAAGAGCCTGTCCTTCCGCAGCCAGATGTTGGCAATGAACATTGAGAAGAAAGTGGCCCACAGCAACAGGAACGAGGTAGACTGAACCACGTCGCTTTATACTGTGTTGTGTATGTGATGGAAAATCTCTCGGTTGATGTGACCGTGCTGAAGAAAAGTCAGAAACCCAGATGATTTCAAAAGCAGAAGTATTTACTGAAGCTTGACCAAGGAGAAAACGGATCTACATTGACAATGTAATACAAAATAATGCCAACCAATTCTGTCGTTATCTCCCCAGTAAGGCGTTTTTGTATCATCTAAGAACCGTCCCCATAAGGAGGCCTTTCCCCCACCTATTAGCCTGCAGCTAGCCATCAGCTCAAACTGGCTCAGCTAGCACACACTTTGAGCTGCTCAGTCTTACTTCACGTCCTTGCTGTTGTTTTCTTTACGATAGTCACGATAAATCTATCTGACCTCACAGAATGTTCCTGCTGATTAGGTAGAGAGATGCTGGCTCTACAATCTGTCGCTTGTTTTACTGTCTCCATGTCTGTGCGTCAGAGAATTCCTTCATAATGAAAGTGGATCTAAAGGGGTAATTTTTCATGTTTGCATGCAAAGATAAGAAAATGTAGACACAAAATGTTGTCACATCACTCACATTTCTCTTGCTCACCTGACACATTCCCTATGTGCAGACCACTTTCCTCAGTCGTGCTGCCCTCTGATGGAACGATATAACGACACTAAGTTTTGTCAGAACGTAGTTTTTGTCCTGTCATTTTGAGAGAGAAGCTGCCAGGTGTTTTCAGTTGGGAGGAAATCTAATTTTGGGACAAATCTGTTGTTTTGTGAAGTAGTTTGAGTATTTCTTCTCACACCTCTTCTAATGTTTTTTTGTTTTTGTTTTCTCAGACGCCAAACTGGGCTGCTCAAGACTCCGGCTTCTATTAAAATGCAAATCAGTATCGAGAGGTTGCAGGTGGCTCTTGTGGATATTATTTATCTTTTTTATTGTATTTATTAATTTATTTGTTGATCCACCATTGTCATACAATACAAAATATCAAAGCAGAGGCAGAAAAGCTTGATGAGGTTCCTTTTTCATGCGAGGTATTATTTATATTAAGTGGATGCTATTCTTTTAACCAGACCTGGTTTGGAATCTGGTATTTGTTGGATTCTGTGGTCAAGTGGTTATTTTTAATTATGTACCCAAACTTTGGAAGTAACTATTCGACTGAAACTGTAATAAATGAACATTAAACATTTACTTCTTCCTCTTCTTACTATTTGACCACTAGATGGCGCAGTTGGTTAATTTTTGTTTCCTTCTGGCTGCAGACAGTTGAAGCATTTTGCGATCTCTACCAGTCAGTATTTCTTATTTCAGTGAGTTTAATATTTGGATTATTTGTCATACAAGTGAGAACATAGATGCATAATTTACATATGAATGAAATTAAACACTTATGAACTTCTGTTGTGAGAGAGGCAAGATGTGGTGATTGAAAAGAATAACTTGCTGTTAGATGAAATTGGATGGAAAGCACTGCAATCAGTCAGACACTTGGATCACTTTCAAAGCTCCTCTATTGTGGCCATGGCGGTTGTTGTTGGTTGTTTCTGCTCGTGCAGTAAATACTTAACCATACCATAGTCCTTAATATTGAATGACATTCTACTCCATTTCCGCATATCCTCAGCAAATATTTGACTTGTGTAAATGTGTTGTGAAACCAGTCATCAGTAAACTACGGCAACATGCATCTGTATGGAACAGGGTTCACTTAAAACCTGCTGGGTGAAAAGTCCGTCAATTCAAGTGTGCACTCTTTGATACCTTTTTATCATAGCGTCGGCTTGTCTATGAAATGTGATCTGGAATGTAAACTGGACGGTTGATGACAGTAGCTCAAAGAAATGACGGGCACCCTTTCAAAATACATCCCAGACAACCATACCTCTGTCATCTCAGAAATGACTGCTGTCAGATGTTCAGGTAAAGAGGAAAGTGCCCCAGGTGCATTTCTGAGTCGCCCCCTAAACATTACAGCCTCTTGTCCATGTGAGGATTCCTTCTGATGTTCAGCCTGGGAGTGGTTGACGGTTACGCCAGCAGCTGTAACTCCTCCTAGTCACTCCTCCAAACTGTTTTGCTTATGCACACACACACTCACACTTTTCCAGGACTCGGTAAAACACAACAGACACACACACACACACACACACGCTCACACAGAGCTGACGTGGGCTAGGATCTGAGCAGGGCTCCTTCTGGAACAGCTGGTATCCATCTGTGGTTGCCATTGCTCTGGCTGCGGCTGCTTCCTGCTGCTGTAGGCACAGTGGCTGAGAGGACACAAACCGGCCCCATTCATGAGCTCTGCTGCAGTCACACTCTGGGAATCAGACTGAATACATTGTGAGGCTCTACTGGTGACAAGCAGCGTGCTCGCCGGCCTTCAGCATGGATAACCGGACAGCCTGGGCTGTCACAAACCCAGCTGTGGCCCGGCTCCTCTGGGTCCTAGTTCTGGTGCTTGCCACCCTCCTGGTCTGGCTTTTCTTCTGCTGCTGCTACAGTTGGAACCAGAGCTCCTCGCCTTCCCTGGAGAGGTACCTGGCAGGTAGGTGGGCCCCCTCCTGTGGGTGTGTTGAGGCCTGAGAACGGCTCACAGCAACACTGAAGTTTTAACTCCCAACTCAGGCTCGGTTTTACTAGGAGGAACACTCAGTGGAAATAATTTTTTTTTCCAACTCCGGGAATTGTAAATTGTTAGTGTTTCTTTTCCAAGACTTCAGTATCCACATTTTCCAGAAACTGCCAGCTCCTGTTGGCTCTGACTCCACGTTGTGGTTGGATCTGTTCTGATGACTGTTTAAGTGTGCAGTTACCCATGTGAGAGGACACAATGGGGTCTTTCATACTCATTACTACAATAAAAGTAGTTTATTTTTAGGATGCTGCTGTGAGCCATCGCAGGCATGCTTTGCCATGTTGAACTGCACTTTATTGCTGCACCACAGTCCAGAATGTGAGCTTAATGATGTGTTCTAAATTTAACATGATGTGGCGTCATGAGTCGACATGCAGTTCAAGCCTACAGTGATCTGCAGAGTCATGGTAAGCTGCACGTCACTGGAGTGAACAATGACTCAGGACTTCTCTGTCATCTCTGCTGCACTGTACATGTCACTTTTACCACTTCACCATGTTTTTCTTGTTTATTTTCTTACAGTGATGGCAAAGCGCTCCAAATCTAAACCTCCGACTCAGGTGAGAAAATCTGTCTAAGAAGATTCTGTCTTAATGAGCAACTTCCTCTTTTGCAACAGAAGCCATGACGGAGTCCTCCTAATGCAGTCTGCATACTAAATTAGCACATCGGCACATCAGCTTGTAATGCCTACATCAGACTTCAGAGGTCCTCCTTCACTTGCACTTTGCTCAGTTTCACACAACCAGCCTGCAGATGAGAGGAGCACAAGACCAGCAAGCTTCATTACTACTCATTCAGTGTACGGCAAAATTATTTAGTTGTATGGCATGATTATATGTCTCATATATATGTCACATTGCCACTCTAACATTATGCAGAGGAGTTTAAATGCCATTTTTTAAGTCTGTGTGCTATAATGCCTTGAAGAGACCATGTTGGAGGAATTTTTAATTTAACCAAAAGTTAATATCTTTTGAGAGGTGCCTCGAGTTTTGACTACACATTGAGATTTGGCCCTGCTTCGTAGCTCTTTGGAAGCAAACGCTACGTTCTTCTGTTTTCAATAAACCTGCCATGCAGTATTTAAATAGTCCATCATCAAACTGGATTTGGGGCTTTGAAATGAACACAGCTTGGAATGAATTTTTAAGGCAGGTCAGCATCAATTCAATTGGCAAACTTTAAAATGTTAAAAATGGGGATTATAGGTCATAAGCAGGCTAACATTTGCTGCTGGGGACGTCAGTTTATCACAATTCATCCTGAGGGGAACGAAATTTCACTCAAAAACACAAATCTCAACCTCATGGTGGCGCTAGAGGAAAAGTCAGGGGTTCACCAAAGTGAATAGGATTCATCATCTGGGAACCATGAAAGTCTGCACTAAATGTTGCGTCATTCCATCCAGTAGTTGTTGAGACGTTTCAGTGTGGAGCAAAGTGGTGGACCGACTGCTAGCCAGCCACGCTGCACGCTGCAAGCATGCAACCTAATGTTGCGATCTCATGTAGCACAGTAGTGATTCAACCTGCGGTATATCCTGTTTTTGCATGAGGTGTTCTATCACAGTAATGAAAGGAAGTGATGCATTTAATGTTTCCAGCGTGAGCAACAATGGTTCTTTATTAACACAAGAGGAAGTGGCGTTTGCTGAAGCACAAAACAAAGTGCGTTGTTTTTACTCAAAGACCCAGCCATTTGAACAACGTGCATCACTGGTGCATGTATGTAATGCCTAATGTAATGCATTGTCTTTAGCTTTAGCTCTCCCTCTTGTCCCATCTAGTGTATCATTCCTATATAATCTATGTGCTGATATAAAACCTCTCAACAGCTGCAGCTCTCTCACGCGGTGTTTCCATTACCGAGTGTAGTGCGAGCGGGCTCATGTTCTCCTGAGAGCGCTGTAATTGCACTGGCCTCGGTCAGTGTGCTTTGGCACAGTCGCAGAGTGTTGTTACACTGTGGAGAAGCAGTGTGCACTCATTATGTGTGTGATAAGTTTGAGAGGCTCTCTGAAATGGCTCCAACACGCCAACAAAGGTCGATTTCTTCCTGCAGTAGCCAGCGTATGGGACAAAGACACATGTGAGGTCTCCGTTTGTAGAACAGAGCCACACGCAGCTGCAAGCTTAATGCGGTGACCACAAGTTCTCAGGCTGCCAGTGTCCGTGTTTGAATCGCGTCTCGCTGAAAGAACTGCCTGCACGCTGACAGAAAGAGTACAACAGCATCTTCAGACACAAAAAGAATAAATGTGTTCAATGTGCAACAGGTGACAAAATGTGGAAAAAGTAAATAAGCATTTCCGAGTCTTAAAACAATGGGCTGAGGTGTTAAAGGTCAAACTATGATCAATCTATCGCAATAACCTCTTCAGACAATAAGGGCCTGTGGGAAGGGGGGGTGCATGAATATTGCCATCATGACCTTCGTGTGCTGGTGGTTCAGGGGTTACGGCGGAGCCGAGCGGCCTCACATTTCTGTCTGTCGCGCCGTGTGATATGTGAATGATTTCATTATGACTGTATGTGAGTTTTGACTGAAAGAGGTTTGTTGTCCTTACTTTTTTTTTTTTTTGGACAACGGAAATGTCATCACGCATTCTGTTGGTTTCAATTCATATAGCAGAGAGCACTATACAATCACTCCTTTCAAAATATATCACTGCATGATATATTCGTCATTCGTACTGCAGCAAGCAGTTGACGGCTCATGACACTAAAGCCTGCCGAGAGATGACTATAAAACACAGCTATGGATATGGAAATAACTTTAATTTGACACGTGATAGACTATACCGTCTGAACATCGGCGTTTATCATCTTAAAATACAGCAGATCCACTCCCTAAAAGCTATTATCATAACGTCAAGTAAGAACTTATATAAGATTTTTCACTCATTTGATGATGTTGTGTTCCTCTTCAGGAATTTTCAGCAGCAGGAAATACAGAACCTCATTTGTTTACCTGACAGCACTAATCAAAATCAATGGCCTCTGAATAAGGAAGCTTTTGTCCGGCTCAGTCAGTGCATGCCCAAATATCAAGAGCTGCTGTTTTCCAATGGAGAGCTGTGGAATTGGAGCACAGTCTTTCCCCTAAGCAAACTTTTAAAATGAGCCTTAATTTGGAAATAAAAACTGAAGTTGGTTCCATGTCGGATGGTGGATTTTCCGTTATAGTGATTTTGTGTTTTTTGATCCAAAACTGTATTTGTTTTAGTAAAGTGACTGAATCATCACACTGTAGCAAACGCTCCCCGCTGAAACCTTCATAAATACAAATCTGCATGTCAGAGAGGCTGCTGCTTAAAGCTGACACAGCAGTAGACACGACTCTGCTGCGATGATCGGGTAATAATGTTGAATAATTAAAGGCATCATGTAATTTCAGAGGCGGAAAAAGGCCAAGGAGAAGCCATGTGCTTCTGTCCAGTCAGAGGAAGTTGTGGCGAAGGATTCTGTGGCCCTTGGACAGGAGCCACCATGTCCGGCAGTGAGGAAAAGGAAGAGGCGACCTCTTAAAGTCAAGATGGAAACTGTGACTGCAGCGAGACCACAGAAGGTGAGGAATGTTTCTGCAGGTGTCATTAAGGGCCTCGTACCCTGGTGCTTTAGGGCCACTTTCTCCCGCTGTGTTTGGTTTAATGAGTCAGCTTTCGGGACCTTTAAAAAAAAAAAAAAGTCAAGGTCGATAAAACACGAGAGACATGCCCTCTGTTGTCGTGGAGGAACTACGTTTTCACTGACAGATATTTGGATATAAACTGTTGGTCCACTGGGTTTCTATGTCAGCGCAGAAATGTTGATTTGAACACTTTCAGTTCACAACAGTGATGGCTTTGCTTTGGTGTGAGTGGGTGCCTGCAGCAACACAAAGGGCAGCTTCTGTTGCCAAATATTCCAGTTTAATTCATTGTGGCTCTGGAGGCGGTGGATGCATAATGCTGATTTTTACCCAGGTGAAAGGACAAGTATGTGGTTTCTCCTCAATGCACGTATCATATCCGAGCGATGCTATACTAAGTACATACTAATTGCAGCGACCTTCACCGTCCTCAGAGCTCCACTGCTCTCTCGCGTCATGAAGCTCCTGGTTGATCAGCCTGACCCTTCAGCACAATGGGTGCAAAGCTGGCACGGACAACCGCCATTCAGGACCGATGGCGGGACCGATACATGAATGCAGGAACAGGCTGAGACCAGAGCTTCACCTACCCTCCCTCCCTCCCTCCCAACTTCTCCATGCCCACTTATTAATCCTCCAAGTGGGAGGCGAATAGTGTAGTAGGGCCACACAAACAAGCGACCCATCATTCCTGGTGTTGTGATTATGTAATGGCTCAGCATGACAGTTTTTAATTCGACTCAGTACAACGTGGCCCCATTTGGAGCGAAGAAGAAACACGACAGAGTAAACAACTCGCAAAGGCAAAAGGAGACTAAACGGAACAGATTTCCTTAATTCCTTAATACCTGTTCGTTTGCATTTTCATGACATCAAAGTGCAAAGTGCAGACAGCGGGCAGGTGGCAGACACGTTGCAGTAGATGTGATGAGCTGAGTTTTTTAACAAATGTTTCATCACCGTCCGCTGACAGCAGTTTCTCATATGGTCATTTTTACATAGTTCAACAGTTAAGGGTCACATCAATCACTGAATGTTAATGGGCACGTTAATCGCTACAATTGCAGGCATATGCAGGAATCGCTGAGGAAGGATTTGGTGAGGAAAGACTACTTGGAAGAGTGTTTTGGTTCGTTTCTTTGTTTTCACGCATCGTGCTGGAACACGAGGTCCACCGTCAACCACATGTCGTGGCCTTTTTTCAGTGGATGGAGTTGCTCAGCTGTCACGGAGATGTTTTTTTTGTCTGGATTGTCACTAAGACAACCAACTGCGATCGTGGGATCCCAAGGTCCTGTCTGGATTGAAGGCATGGCAAAAGGATCAGAAACTTCTTAAAGACCCTTTATAAAGTCGATATACTGGTCACACGGGCGTCGAGTGGGATGCCTTCTATCACAGCAGCCCAGCTGTTTCCACATGCCAGACAGATGCTGAGCTCAGCAGCACTGTGCTGGCATTTCCTCTCCCGTGACAGCGTCCTGAAGGTGTGACCTTCAAGAACAGAGCAGAATCCCCAATCTGACAGGGCGTGACTACATGACAGGCCCCATAGAGTTTAATTTGACAAACGTTGAGCACACTTGGAAATCTCATGGACCGCACACCGACAGTTTAGATCATACACTTCCCCCACGGGCTCGACATTAAGTGCATGAAGCAAGACTAGAACCCAGTCTGCAGGAGCCCCCCTGCCTCTGGCTGCACGCTGCAATCAACCTGCCCCGAGCTCATCTTCCGGCAGTCAGATCTCTCTCCTCTCGTCTTCACCTGCTGGACGAGCTGTGAGGCAGCCAGAGGGAGCGGATCCTTCCTGTCCAGGTCTGACCGGCTGAACGTCCCACAGTCGGGGCACCGCAGGACGCAGGCGCGACTCCCGCTGCGGTCGAGGACGAGGATGCCTCTCAGGTTTGAGCGGATCTAACTGGGACGAATCCGCCACTGCAGTAAAACGGATTTTTTGTTTTGTTTTTTTGCGGTCGTTTACCGGGGACCAAACCGAGCCGTCATCCTGGATATCTTTGGCGTGAGTAAACCACGAGCACAGATTGTTTATAGCGCACGTTTTTTTTTTTTTGGTTTTTTTTGCCGCATCGCCGACGCTGTTGATCACATGATTTTGGTGTTATTTCAAAACCTGCAGGTTAGAAATAATCCGACCTATCGCCACGGCTATGAGAGAATACGAGGATGATCCGTTTTTCTTTTTCATCGTCCTGTCAAACAGCAGGTGCACCGGTCAGGTCTCTCCTCGCTGCCTCAGGTGTGGCGATGCAGTGCAGCGTCTTGAGCTCAGGTTCTCCGGGTAGGAGCCAGACTTGACAGCTTTCTCTGTCAGCTGACGATCAACAGATCCAGTCCTAATGAAGTCCATCAGTTGTTCACAGTTTTCGGGGGGCAGGGGGGACCTTCAGGAAGCTGTCGGTGTGATTCAGCCACGGCCAGAGTCTGCTCCTAGCAACACACACCACTCAACCTTCTTCCATTTCCAAGTCCTGCGAGTTTCAGGAGCATGCTCTCTAATGCAGGGGGGACCTTCAGGAAGCTGTCGGTGTGATTCAGCCGGCCAGAGTCTGCTCCTAGCAACACACACCACTCAACCTTCTTCCATTTCCAAGTCCTGCGAGTTTCAGGAGCATGCTCTCTAATGCACTTCAAGGTTGCCTGGTAACTACGGGTCACCCAGATGCTTTCAGTTTGCCTGGATGAAGGCCATACAAGAAGGCACAGCCACTCTGAATAGCAATGGGTTAGAGACAGGAGCACAGACGTGATGTTATTAGAGCTGTTGATTATGTGTATTGATTGTCTCACAGTCAAAGCAGCTGACTCTTTCAGCAGGTGCACGGTATTAGTGAATAGATCAGTGCTCTTCAGAGCAGCTATGATTGATACTTTGCTGCCTGACTGGCCAAAGCATTCTGTATATTGAGACGAACCTTCTCTGCTGTGCGTGAGCTATTGTAGAAGAGGTATGCCATGATAAGCTGACCTCAAACTGGCAAAGCAGACGTTTTCCTTAAAATAAATCTTCCACACGGGCTGTGTAATAATGTGTCATCATGTGCTAACAGCGGTTTAATGTCACAACTAACCTTTCGCTAGTCTGACACCAGCGAGCAAATGTGCTCTGTGCTGAGCTGCCGAATCCTATTAAGGTTTAATAATAATATAAGAAATAAATAGTGTTGCAGTACTGCAGTCCTAACAACAAACCGTGGCCAAAAATAACACGCAGCTAAATCGTAACCTGAATGTGAGCCGAGTACATTACTCCTGGTACTTTGGTCCTGTCTTCTCCCGTCCAATCAGAGGCTGTGGCTGTGCAGCCAGCGCCCCTGTGGGGAGCATCCTGTGAGCTGGATGGTGACTCAGCTGAAAAGGAAGCTGATGTTGTACAGTACATCAGCAGCACCTGCCCTGCTCCTCACAGCAGCTCTCTCGACGAGTCAAAGCCTCTGGGAGTTTGGTGAAAAATACTCCTTCAGACAGAAGTCTGAGCAGTGAGCTGCATCATTGAACCTTTGTACTAACTGCTGCACAATAGGTCTAAATATAGCTGCTCCAAAATAGGCCTGCGAAATGTACTAACTTTTCGCGGAGTCGTATTATGATGATATGATTGTATTGTTAGGCCCATATTAGTGAAAATTCTCTGAAAATATTATACACGTGTAAAGAGTTATATCTGCGTAACAGTGAAACACAGTTCGCTGCATTGAACACCAACTTTATTACTTTTATATGTGAATTTGCATACATTATTTGCCATATTGTGATACGTTGATATCGGAAACATCACTTACCTAATATATTTATTTCAATCATATCACACACCAAAGTAAAAGCGAAAAAGTATGCAAGACCATTATAATCTAAATATACCATACTGTCACGAATATAACATGATGTGTTAATCTAGATATTACTACGGGTCGTATTATATTAGGACTAGACATTTTCATTCACATTCACATTCCAATTAGAAATACCAGTAGTTTCTCATGCATACGCTATTGAACTTATTGGTATTCCCTTTAGTATTCTATTACTGTTGTTTAATTTAAGTGTGACAATACATCCGCTTAAGGGTGTTAAATAAAGTTTAAGTGTGTCTAAGATTTATCTGTTTTTATTGAAAGTTTTAAAAAGTATGAATCCAAAAACAAGTGTCACGAAAGCAGGCTTGTCTTGTATCTGGGCCAGTGCGTTTGTTATTGGCACGTGCCATGACGGTCAAAGATTTTGTTCCTGTAAACACTTGAAAGGCAATATCTCAGTAGCTCATCTGGTGTGCTTGAAAACAGGAAATCTACCTGCTGTTGTGATTTCCAGAAAGTGTAAACCTAAACATGTAAAGGCCTTGGTAGCCTGGATCTTATATTTGGTGGTTGTGTTGCCATTTCACAGTAACGTCTGTGTTCTTGTTTTTCGAGACGTTATCTAAATCCACGTTTGTCCTTTTCTACCGCCGTTCTATGTCCATCCAGACCATGGAGGAGGTGAAGGACAAGCCCAAGAGGAGGCCTCTGGTCAGGGCTGCGTCAGAGGAGAGCACCAGTGATCTGAGTTCAGTCAGTTACTCTCCGTCCCCTGGAGACACGCTGCCCTGGAACCTGCCCAAACACCATCGCATCAAGCGCTCCAAGTCAGCCTCTGGAGATGTGCTCGACCCTGCAGAGAGGGCCGTCATCCGCATCGCAGGTATGATGTTAGAAAACGGCAGAAGAAGTGTCTGTGAGGGGGGGGTGTATGTGTCAAACGATGGTCTTTTTCTTTATGTTGCTGCCGTAGTGCTCTGCTGTAACACTGCAGCTGTTAATACTGTTACTCATGTAGCATTTTTATAAGGAAGCTCTCCTCTCCACAGTTGATCATATCGCTTTGGGGCGGCTTTGTGATAGATGTGACGCCTCACTGTGGCTGCTGGCATGTTGTCACTCTATTTGTCATCTGCTCCACATATAAGCTGTTGTCTAAAATGTGCACTTCCAAGTTGGAAGCTGGAGTTTTCTGTCAGTGCTGTGGTCTACTGACTCACTGCTTTTACATCACAGAGCTGAGGATTTGTTGCATATGCTAACATTCTCCATTCCAATTTACTCAAGAGCAGTGGGTTTATGGGACAGCTTGTTTACTATTTCAAACTGTTAGCAATGTCCCATTATCTACCAGGTCTAGGCTCTGCAGCTCACCCACCTCTGTTAACTGTCTGAACACCGAGGCAGCGATCAATTGATGCGACTCACTGCCTCAGCACTTCCTATTGTGGCTGAGTTCATACGGTATCTTGGAATTCAACCCCCCCCCCCGTCTCTGATATTGATTTGATGGGGTGGGGTACTGCAGCATTATTTTGTGACTGGGTGTTATTGTCTCTGAACACACAACAGCATCAGCACCAGGATTGTACTTCTGCAGGGCTGGTTGATGAGCTGGAGTTTAGGAAGTGGGATATCTGGTTAATTTATTTCTTGAGATTGAAAGTTTCACTTAAATGTCCTTCTCATGACTTGCTCGTGAAATATATTAGATAAGGCGACTGTATCAATATTATATAATGCCATAATGGCACCGGCCCGATTCATTAGCCTTGCGAGACACGTGCAAGCTACAGCTGCAGCTTTATCTCACAACAAATGGAGACAGAGCCATTTGTTATCAAGCTGCAGACAGTTTGAGATGCCGGCAATGTTGGCTGATACTAAATAAGATGTCAGGAAGACTGTATCAGGGCTTTTTTTAGCTCTCTAACATGCTAGAGTTTGTTGGTCAGATAACCGTGACTCTTGATGTCCGTACAGAGTGATACTGATACAAACGGGCAATAAAGTGCTGGCATAACAATGCTGCAGCTTTCAGTTTGCGCAGAAGGCTAAAATCTAAGGGAAAGCGGTAAGATGCTAACATGCTATAGGAGCCCATTAAATATGAGCAAGGGGAAGTGAAGAGGAAGTCAGGTACAGTGATATATTTTAAAGTTAATCCTTGCCAATGCTGGGATGTCTTATTTTGTTCTCACTATAGAAATAGCTTGAGTCCTTTCTGATCACTGATTACATCTTTCCAGTGGTTAGAAGGCCTTTGAATAGTTTGAAGGTGTATTTGTTGTTTGGAAATGCATATCATTGGTCAATGATGGTAAACAGGTTTTTTTTTTTTTTTTTGCTCTGAACAGAGACCAGACAGACTGTCTGAAGTCGCCCTTCATGTAATATTACACACCCAGTCTTATTACATAACCCTTCAGCTGTGTGACATCCTAGAGATCATAACCCGGTTACAGCTGTGCAGGTTATCATTGTCTTGTTAGAAGCATCACTGCATGTTTATTGACGGTGTTCTGGTAAAGTGACAGTATGAACACAGTGGCGTCCACAAAGATTGGCTGGTTTGTGGTCCGTGGTCAGTTCCCGAATACACAAAACAAAATGTTTTTTTATAGTAATGTGTGATCCTCTTTCTCAGTGCGGCATACATCGTGACTCATGCTGTGTCATGCCCCACGGTGTGGGAGAGGAGCACAGTGTTATTTCAGTAGCACTGACTCTTTCTACCAGGATCTGCACTGAAGGGTGTTTAACATCACCAAACACAGATCAAGAAACCACTGCAAGACAGAATGAGGCAGGAACAGAACATTAGTCAGTGTTGTAACTATTAGAATTTGATATCCTTCTGTTATTTGTTCCTTAATTTAGGTTTATGCCAGTGTTGCACATAATGCTCAAGTCTCTGTTTCTGAGAGAGACCTCTATGTTCAAATGGCACCGAAAAGTGTCTTTAAAATGTCATGCTGTAGTTTCTTACTGCTTTTTTCTCTTTTCAAAGAGTAGTGAGTTGAGAAATCGTCACAGGGTCTGCTCGAAACGGCTTCGGATGAATTATTCAGAACTGCTTTCAACGTGGGTCTTTGCGCAGTTTTGTCAGAATATTGTATTATGGATCCATTATTGATTTTACAGTCTTCTCTATGGCTGCTCGCGTCAGCTGTGTGTAAGGATGTCGCCTGTGTGGCTGATAAGTGCAAAGTTTTGTTCACTCTGTCGATCATGAAATAGTGTGATGTTTCTTTCCTGAAGCGTGTCCTGTCACTGTTGTTTGACAGGACTGCATTTGTACTGCCAGTGTTAACAGATAATGCATACCCATTTTAAAATGAGGTGAAAAGTACCTTACAGTACGCTTCAGAGTACAGTTTGCCTGATTGATCAGACTGTGCAGTATACATGCTGGACACTAGGGGACAGTGCCCAAAGATAAAGGCTATTTGTGTTAACTCGGTCAGCAAATTTATTTTCCTAATTATTGGCCTGCATGCAGAGCACGTTTCATTTCTTTTTGTTTGACTTAGATTTTATTTTAAATTATTTCTGTTTATGGTTTTAAAAGTGTGACTTTGCAGCATAATGTAATTATTGACATTGGTACAGCAATGCTAATGTGATTAAAGCAATATATGACTTTAACACATTATCCCTACACTGACTACATTTCAACCCGTGATTAGTATCCAGGCTGCCAACCTATAAGCAACGAGGTCTTACAAACACAAATCAGTGAAGACGTGAAAAACAGTCAATGAATAGTGACGGGGAGGGGGTGTCCTTCCTTAGATGTGTTGTTATTTTCCTTTCTTTTAGCAGAGAGCATAAATTAGTGGCAGAGAGTCTTTAATCTGCTGATGTGTGGGAGGGCTGGTTGGCACTGCAGTCAGCCACTGGAGCCAAAGCCAGACAAGCAAACAGAGAGGCAAAAGTGAGACTCTCATCCACTGGCCAACGATGTGGGGTGCTTTTTTAAAAATTTTTTTTATTTCCTTTGTTTACACACAGGCTGTGGCTTTGAGAAGATTCATCAATGTTGCCCATCAAATAGCAATAAGAGGTAAATTGTGCTGTATTGCTGTAGACAGAAATCATGGAATAAATCGGAGCCCTCAGTTTTATATTTGGTAATCTGTGAGACACTCGTTTCACTTTGGTGACATTTTTATAGTTGAACTTGCTGATGTGGTTTGCACTGCACTTCAGAGGTGAACTATCAAGCAGTTCAAGCAGTGCAGCAACATGTTATCTTCATTTTCTGGTGATGTTGTCTCTCTGTAGGTGGCGCTCTTTTTCTCTGACCTTTCATGGTGGCTGTCACTTCAATGGCAAAGCTCCCTGCCATTTGCTGAAATATTGTTGTCTAGTCTGACTGATGATGATGTTCTTTAGGCCAATATCACATATGATATTAGAATAATTGAAATTTACAGTTTCTTACTTCAGAATCGGGATGTTTGTGGACCTGTAATGTTGCTTAGGCAAAGGCAAAGTATATCCAGTATACGGATAAAACCCAGTGGCCACCTACATGGAGTATTCGGTG
Organism: Gadopsis marmoratus; assembly: GCA_036023855.1. Classification (NCBI taxonomy): domain Eukaryota; kingdom Metazoa; phylum Chordata; class Actinopteri; order Centrarchiformes; family Percichthyidae; genus Gadopsis; species Gadopsis marmoratus. The sequence goes on from JAVQJF010006975.1 coordinate 76,638, forward strand.
GCCACTGACTAACTTTTTGTGGCCATGGGCCATAGTTAATGTCGAACCCTGTTAGTGTTTATTAGATTCAGTTAAAAGCTGGCTCAATTTATGCCTATGTTTTTGAAACTACCCACATGCATGTTGGAGATTGATGGCATTTCAATAACCTCTACTGACGGTGCTGTCGGTGCTGGAACTCATTACAGATGAACACAAATCTTCACTGTCAGAACTGCAACTCACTTTTAGGTCGTAACTCACTGGTTGAGAGACATTGCACTTAGTTCAGTGGCTCAAAGTTGCAGATCTTACTCGGTTACGGTTCTTCAAGCAACTCAAGAGTGTTGAAATGTCTTTCACATACCCGACGTGAAGGATTTATTGATGTACATTTTGAAATTTGCAGTTTAGTGCTGATGAAATTCTCTCAATTCTCCTGATAGCTGAGCAAACAGAAACTCGCAGCTGTATGAGAAAGTGATAACACGCACACACGCGCACACGCACGCACACGCACACACACGCACGCACGCACACGCACGCACGCACACGCACGCACACGCACGCACGCACACGCACGCTCAGGCTGCAGGGATGTCTGCCATATTTTCTTGCTTCTAACAGTGAGTGTGTAGATGCATGTTATTATTATTTTGTGTTGCATTTTGCCAAGTCTTTCATTCAAAATGAATTTTCTCTGTAATTTTCACATCTAGTTTTGAGAACATTGTATAGTGAATACATTTGACACTTTACAATTTGGACAATGTGGCAGAAAGTAAATATGGTGCAAAAGGCAGTTCTTACTGTACATATTAATCCCAAAGCAGCAATAACAAAATGAATGAATAAGAAAACTTAAAAATCTTATGTGGCTTAACTATCTTACCATCCATGATAACTTTGGCAAAATCATCCAAAGAATCGGCGCTAAAAATCTGCTCTTATCAACTATGGAGTGTTGTACAGCTTTTTTGGAAAAGATACTCTTTGAGTGCTTCACGGTAAATTTCCTCTGACCTTTTTTCCAAATTTCCTGCCGCAGATACATTCTTCCTTGTAGGAATATTCTTGTGTAGCTGCAGTTTTTCATGGCATCCTGACGTGCTATTGTCACTGCTCTATCTGCTTCCCACACCCTGGAGAGCTAAAATTCACACTCCCTGAACTCCAGGGCCGACGAATTGGACTCGTTTGTAGCCACTTCAACCAAGAGCATTGGTTGAAATGTCCTTTCATGTGAATGTAAATGCATGGAATCTGATTTTAATTGTGAGATTCCCACCGCTAAATCAAAACAGGGTCGTCAACATTGATGGATACTGTCAGATCATATAAAGTGAATGAAGTACTTCATAAGAAAAACGAGTATTATGAAGACATTATTATGTGATTTTAGTTTAGCTTAGTTTGGCACCCGTGTTGCTTTGTGGGGGAAATGTTGCATGGATGTTTTACGAAGGCATTAGCTCTAGTCTCCTTTTTGATGTGGTTGCTATTTTCACACACATTCTGGGTTGTTTTGTTCTGTACTGAAGAGGTGTGGTTCTCTGGCATTAAAACGTCAAATTCTGTCGTCATTCAGTTTTGGGAATATGACGTGACTTTAAGGGGAAACCATGTAAGTGTTGTGGGAGTTTATTTTAAAGCTGACGAGTAGTGCATGATCCACTTGCCGTGCCTTGCCCCAGTTTCTCCAGCACTGGAACTCAAATAACCCCACGCTGCGCCGTCATTTGTTTTTTCACCGAGGTAGCCATGTGTGTGTCTCTGTCAGGGGTGGAGCTGGCCTGTGCGGTGTGTGTTTGTGGGATCCGCTGCTCTGACTCAACTGGTATCTATCTTTGTGCCGTGTGTTCGCCTCTGTGCCTTTAAGAGGAGGATCTGACATGTGTGTGAGCGTGTGGGTATTTCTCAAGCACAGGAGGGGAGTGGTGGTGATCTGGAATGAAATCTACTGCTTTAGAGGGAATACTGTGACTGAGTGTGTGGTGAGGAAGAAGGTGGGGACAGACAGACAGACAGGTGGACAGGAGGGCTTTTATATCAGCACTGAGGGGGCAGAGAGTCAAAGAGGGGTGCACAGTGCCAGTGGAAAGTTTAAAAGAAAGTTTGAAGAGAGAGGACTCAGTATCAGCCAGGCCATGTCCATGCCCATGTTTGACCCAGGTCAGCGGCTGTCAGAGGAGCAGGACTATGTGCAAGCCTATGAGAACGTCAGAGAGAAGTATAAAGGTAACAGCACCCCCCTTTTTCTCTTCTTTAGTGACATTTATTCTACACACTCAAAGGATAACCATGTTGAGAACATGTTTGAATGGGAGCTTTGGTGTGAGTGCATGCTTCAGTGAGCATAGTATATTGACTTACCAGTGTTAATTGTTTCCATGTTGATTTGCACAGATGTACTTTGGTTCAAGGGGGCTCTCTATAAGATGCAGAAGCAGGAAGTATATTTAGACTGTAGAAATGACACTGAAATGTGGAACATTTGCACAGAGCTGCTGGAGAGACATTATAAAGTTCAGCATCAAATCTTTGTTATTATGAAAGTTGGAGACTGGTGGAATTGATCCACTATGGTTTCATCTGTAGTGATTTTGGAGAGCTTAGAGGAAAGATGTCTTTCTGAGATGCAGGTGGCTGAGCTGTGGCCTTCAGGTTAACCAATTAAATATCAGTAAAACACAAAGGGGATATAAGGGGACTTTGCATACAGGGGAATCACTGGACAGTGTGGGCACAGAGAGGGGAAACATTTGGCCCTTGCAACATGAGTGATACGAGCTACCAGCTAACAAGGTGGCACATCAGGAGGACGGCCACCTGATTATGCCTGAGTAAACACTGCCATGCCTTGATAGTGTTTTCCATTTCAGAAAGCAGACACAGGAAGCTGGATCAACCTCAAGATGTTCCTGCAGCTCATTTGCTTGCATGATTCAAGAGTCTGAATTTGACCAATGCAAAACCTGGGAGGGAATTATGACCCCTCTGCTGCAAGAAGTAGCAGGTTGAAACTGGTTTTTGTACACAGTTTTACTGGTTTACGTATGTACAAAATAGATTCATGCAAAAGTTTGACAAAATAAATAGCTGAAAAACTGGTAAAATCAACTTAGTTTGAATCAAAAGTAGTGCTGAAACAATTTAATTTTCTTGACCACTAGTGGCGCTATGGAGCAATGTTTTTATGAGTGGATACCTCATTGTGTCATTTGTGTTTCTGCCATCAGTTTCACACTATTCCACTGATCGACTTGTTGGCTGTAACGCACAAAGAAACGTAGCAATGAGCCTGCAAAGGGAGTAAGGACGAAGACTTCAAGTTAGCAATCATGGATCTAAACAATGCACAATTTAAAATATTTCAAATGACTTTACTAATGTGTTGTGAGGTAGTAAATACATGCAACATGTTTGCCAGGCTTCTAGGATAGACGTTTGGGGAGAAACAATGGATGTGCTGGATTTCCAGTTGACATGAAAACTGTGTTTGCGCATCTAGACGCTATTGCTTTCTAATAAAACTTAAATGTGTTTTGGGGGGAATGGCAGGACATTATCAGGATGGCGTCATCTTGAGCTTTTGATCTACTGCCTCTTGTCGGCATCGGTCACTCTCGGACTCAATGTGCAAGTAAAAGCAGGTGAATTACAGCAACATCCAGAGGTGGTGTGGAAGAGGACACAGGCTGACAGGAACAGCTGTGCTCCCTTATCATAAGGGCATAAGTGAAGCTCCCTTCTTTGTAGAGCCACGAGTCGTTTGTTCTGTGCAGACCTCATACTGTCTGTGTGTGTAACTGCATCAGTTGCTCAGAAGCTGCATGGATGCTCAGCAACAACTCTGGTTAGAGGTAAAAACAGAAATCATAACTGTGGTCACAATTTCCACCCCAGTTACAACAGACAATCGGTGAGGACAAGTCTTTGTCTCTATGTTGGTAACAGTGTCATTTCATCCAGTCACAACAGTCGAGTAGTTTTCTTCCCATGCGGTTGCCTACTGTGCATGTCACTGTGGGCAGCATTCCTGCTGTGTCGCTCTGGCACCAGTCTAGCACTCCACGCCCCTCTTATAACCTCCAGTCCCTCTGCCAAGATCTCACTTCCTGTTACTTCTTTCTTATTGTTGGTTTTTGACTTGACGATGTTTGTTTTAGATTATTGTACATCCAGAGTGAATGGATCGTCTAGACACTTTATCTGGGTGAAAAGGTTGAGGTATACAGAGGGTGAAAGTTGTTGCTTTTGAGCTAAAAGCGGGTTTATTGTTTTGAGGTTTTGTCACGAGATGTCAGCCCTATATCTCCAAAGCCATTGCTCGAGTCTGTGTGTGTGATCTGGAAAATCTCAAATTTGGCCTACTTAATGCTCAATGTCATACTGGAAGAAGCAGAGGAACAGGCTGACCCCTTGAAGGCTTTATTAGTTTCAATACTTCCAAATGGAGTTTTGTTAATGCATTTCAAATTAATAATTACTACTGTGACTTTACATTTCAAGGGTCCAAAATACATAGCACAAGTGAGAGATGTCAGATCCTGACAAAAGGTATCTCTCGTGTGCAACTTGAATGTGAACTGTTTTTCCTAATTGGCAGCTTCTGTATATACAGCATTTCCCCTCTCACATGAACAATTTGTTATTCCTGTACAAGCTGTCCTGTGAGCCCCATTTGGAAAACGTTATTGCAACAGGTGAAATTCTGTTTTTCATGGCAATGATGAAGTGGACCTCTGTCTTATAATAGCAACTGAACACATCTATTAGTGTAAAACATGCAGCTCTGCTTTAAATACTCGCCGCAAATATCTCCCTGGAGTTTACTCTGTGAGTCTTCAAGTTATTCCGGTTGAAAGACAAACTAAAAAGACTTGCGGACATTTAGCTCAATGAGATGTTGCTTAGGGAACCGTGCAACGGCGTAATGAAAAGTTGCCTTTCCTTCGTCAAATGTTATTAGTCTTGCAGCATCAAAGCATATTTTTGTGCAATCAGTATATCTTTGAAATACATTTGACCAAAGTTGGAAAGCTTCTTTTGGAGCAAAGCTGCTAAGAATATATACATGTTTGGCTGCATACTCCTCATGGACGTTCTTGGCGGGACCTCAGTAATGACTCCCTGTATAACTACCTACTTACTAACAACTCTAATGACCTCAGACTGAGGAGACCCTCAGACGAGTTTCCTCGGGTCTTGGTGGGTAGACTTCTTACTGATCTTAGCCTTGAGTACACATGCTTTTGAGGTTAGTTGGTGGTTTCGCTGCCAAATTTCCAGGCATTGCTATTCAAAGTAAAGGTCTTTTAAGTTTTCAGATGAAGTTCTGCGATCACTGTTGTACGCTAAATCTAAGGGGAAACTAGGTGTCTGTAATTGTATAATCATAATCAAAAACTAAAAAACAGAGAAGATAAGAGGAAAAATTCCCTACTCTGCCAATGTATCCTGGAAACACCTGCTGTACACGTAACAATACTTTTTGCAACTTTTATCATCATAGATTATATTCATTCATTCATTCATTCATTCATTCATTCATTCATTCATTATCCATACTGCTTATCCCAAAGGGTCGCAGGGGGGGGCTGGAGCCTATCCCAGCTAACATTGGGCGAGATCATAGATTATAACTTCCACCAAAACTAGAGTGGTGAAACTAAGCACACCAAATGAATTAAACAGATTTTTTACCATTTTAGGTTTTTATTTTTCCCTCCATTTGAGCTTTCAGGTAAACCGATACAAGACGATAATCTTTGATATTGCTGATCTTATCTTTGTGTTTGCACAGTGAAGTGGAGCTCTGTGATTAAATCCAGCTCGCAAGGTAGATTTCAATGTCCCCCTCACCCTTTTCTTAAACAACCCAACCTGCAGCTGTGTGTGTGTGTGTGTGTGTGTGTGTGTGTGTGTGTGTGTGTGTGTGTGTGTGTGTGTAACAACATCTTTAACACAAAAAAGCGCTAAGTTTGTCTCTAGAATCTATGCAGAGAC
>JAVQJF010006980.1:0-25928 GCA_036023855.1 Gadopsis marmoratus
CTTATTTTTTTATTCTTTTATTTATTTCTCTTTATATTTCCACATTTATTGTGATATTCTTTTATTCTTTTATTTACATATTTATTCTTTATTGTGGCACTCCTATCATTCCATACACCGTACCATCCAAGCTGTATAGTTTCAGCCTACTTGTCCTGCTGCCCTGCCTGCCTACTTGATTATTCTGCTTCAGACGTGATAGTATCTCACCTGCTCTGCCCCAGAGTCTCAGAATCAGAATTCTCTTCATTGCCAAGTCCATTTGCACATACAAGGAAAGTGACTTGATGCCGTTGGTGCAGAAAAAACTGAATATTGCAAAAATATTTGTAAAAGAAAAATTACAATAATATAAATGTAGTCGAATATTGCACATGGTTGTGGAAAAGGGGTGGGGTGAGAACTAGAGTCCCATACTCAATAAGAGCCAGGGGGCTTGTTAGTGAGCCACTGGAAAGAAACTGTTTGTGTGGCGTGAGGTTTTGGTCTTGATAGACCGGAACCTTCTCCCGGTTGGCAGTCTCTGAAAGAGGTGGTGACTCTGGTGGGAAGGGTCACGGTGACCTTCCCTGCCCTCTTCCTGGTCCTGGAGTTGTAAAGGTCCAGGAGAGGGCAGGTTGCAGTCGGTGACCTTCTCGGCTGACTGAATGATTGGTTGCAGTCTGCCTTTGTCATTGGCAGTGGAGGCAGCGAACCAGACGGTGATCGATGCGCTGGGGATGAACTCAATGACGGCAGGGCACAGAGCACACGGCCTTGTGGGGCCCGAGTGCTGCTGGTCCTGGGCTCCGAGACTAGCTTCCCCAGCCTCACGTACTGCCTCCTGTCTGTTAGGAAGTCAGTGATCCACCTGCAGGTGGGAAGGTTTGTCCTGGAGAAGAGCTGGGGCGATGGTATTGAATGCGGAGCTAAAGTCCCCAAACAGGATTCTAGCGTAGGTGTTGGGGGAGTCTAGGTGCTGACAATGACTCCAGATTTCATCAAGTAAGGTTGACAATTAGTTTTATGGTTAGTATTAGTAATTTCCTGCTAGAAATTGTTTACACACCCAATTATCACCCCAACTGCAAGCACTTAATTGCACACTTGTTTCTTTGCATAATTCTTTGATGGTTCAGAAACACATTCATCTCAGACATTATTACCTCTTATCTTAAAGTTTCAAGGAAACAGGTGCAGTTAGTTAACTGCTACCTGAACGGCAAAGAAGAAGGTGGTCAGAAATGAATTGGAAACATTGATGGCAAGGCTTTCTTTTCTTTGTTCTTTCATGGCCGACGCTCCGCCCACCCACGCAGCTCCGGAGTAGCGCGGCTAGGCTGAACTTGGACAATCAGCTAACCTAAATAATTAGGGTCTGTTGATTAACGACAAGTTTATCTAATGCCTCTTGACTTTGTCACTGAGCCTCCGTACTTTTAATTCAGCCTGGAAAAAAACGGTGGCTTATTTTGCTTCACCAGTCGAGGTTTAAGTTGCTGAGTTATATCATTTCTGCCTCGGAGAAAGACGCGAAACACTATAAATTCTTTCTCTGCAGGGGAAAGCGTGAAAGCTGGAACAAAAGGTAGATTCAATGTCAGAGGCACCTCTGAACCCAGCTGATTCAGAGAGGGATGAGAATTATCAGAGATAAGCTGCTCTAACAGCCCACCCAGCTGGCCTCCTGCGCTCCTGCATTGTTCCAACACGCTCTGACTCACAACAGGCAAAAATACATTGGAACCTCGGTGCCGCGGTGCCTCCTTGCTCTCTGTGACTCACAAAGCTGGACTACATTTAGCCCGCAACAGCCGTCACCGACACAACCTGACAAAAGAGCTGGAGAGCCGCGTGCATCTTCCTGCTGGTGTTCAGGCTGAAATGTTACAACAGTGCATAAAACGAGGGATCCGTAAACTGAGGCGAAAAGTTAAATATTATGAGAAGACACACGACACTCTAGGAGTTTGACAGATAGCGAAATTCTAGCACTCATCAAAGCATCAGTGGCAAGTTTGGTTTGATTACAATTCACGAGATTGATACTCTGTATTATAGAGAAAATATTTCTTATGATGGATAGACTGTCTGACACGATAGCTGAACGAATGATCATCAGCGAATGGAGCTGTAGCTCAGGTGTCATTACAAGACCTCCTTTTTGTAATATAATCAGATTTTAGTCCAAGTCTCAAGTCTATAGCTCTACTTGTTTGGCTGTCTCAAGTCATCAGAGACAACTCCATCTCACGTCTCAAGTCAAGGCATTAAGGTCAGGTCAAAGTCAAGTCTGCAGATGGTAAATGGGTTGTATTTACATAGCGCTTTTATCCACTCGTAGCTGTCGAATTAAGATGCCGTCACTAAAGTCAAGCAGTGCACAGCTCTGCTTGTTTGATGTATTGATCATCACCATGAGATCAGTTGAACAGGCACAATCGTCATTCTGTCCAACGTCAAGATAGAAATATAATGTGTAATGTCCTTGTCAAACTTGAGCAGCCTTGTCCAAGCAAAGCCAGGCATAGAGCTGGAATACATAAAGGTTAGAAATGCACCTTCTCCTCTGTGTTGAATGGGTCCCTGACATTTTAGACCCAATCATAGTGCAATCAAGGCAAAGCACTTGAGCTAAGCTATGACAATACACGTCTGCAATTTACCCAGAGTTCCACTTGAGCACTTTCAAATTAATAAACCCATAAACTGCTACACAGAGAAGCGTGTGCGCAACACAAATAGGAAAGAATGAAATGCAATGCAGTGAAGTGTTTGGGCTTTAATGTTTCTCGGTGGAAGTTCCTGTTGCATTGTTGGTGTTTGAGGACTCGTTCAAAAGGGGATTTGCGTATTTGCATCGGAGAGGCTTTGTGTGCACATGTCAAAGCCTGTTTATACATTAACAATAGATTTAATGCGTTTGAGTGCGTGATGCTCAGTAACCAGCTGGGTGTTTGTTTGTGTGTTAGTGAGTTAAATGTGATCTTGTAACCTGATAACTGAATGAGTAGCCATTTTGTTACCTGCCCTATTAGTCTCTCTGACATTCCTGTTAGCTGTTTATTGTGAAGGGACGGTTTAATTCCTCTCTAACGCTACATTCATGTGATGCAGGTTGGACCATACCTGCCAACCTTAGGGTTTCAATGTCATTAGTTTTGCACGTATTTTGTCTTAAACCAAAGTAGCGGAGCCATCTGATGTATCAGAAAAGTCGGGGGATCACCAATGTAATTACAATTCATCCTGAGAGGGGTAGGAACCAAATTTCATGTTAATCCATCTAATAGTCATTGAGATAATTATCTAAAAGCCAAAAATGTCAACCTGCTGGTGGCTTTAGAGGTAAACTACCAAAAGACCGTAGGATTAATTTTCTGCGGATGATGAATCCAGTATTTGTTCAGATATTTCCATTTGGACTAAAGTGGTGGACTGACATTGCCACCCGCAGAGCCACGGCACTAGCATGGATAAAAAGAAAAGCACTAATTAAATATTAAATTCATGTAAATTGTCATGGTGTACATGTATTTATATACATTACTAAGTGCATGTCACGTATCAGTGGACACTGGGGGTAATATTGAAATCAGAGATGGTTTATTTTATTTTTAATTTCCTCTACAACATTGTCACTCTGCCTTGTAGTGCCAAGAGTGTCTCTGCACAGCACCTGACTCTGCAGTAAGTTTGTATCAGGAGAAAGTAAAGAGAAAAGGGAAAGTATTTCATTAAAACCTGGCATGTTTTCTTTCTCTTTCTGACATTATTCTGTGGTCATTATGTTAATATTAGTTACTCAGTTCAATTATTCTAATTATGCCTATGATTAGAAACACGATTATACGAAAGACAAGAGCAACAAAAAGAAAGGCAGAAAAAATGTGAGAGGAAAAACTGAGAGGGGCTGAGGCCGCCGGACCGCAGGGCCACCTCACAGCGGGCGCCGCCATGGCGACAGCAGGTCATAATGACAGGCAGAGGGGCAGAGGGGGAAACAGCATCGTGATTGCTTCAATCACAGTCATATCAAACACACTGCTTTGCATTTTATTTTGTCCCTCAAAAAGCAATTTGTTCATTTACGCAAGCGTGCTGGATGGAGGTAATTTCAAACGACTGATTGCAGGCTAAAATGTCTGGTTTGGGTCTTCAGGGAAATAGAAACCATTTAGAATCAGAATCTTAATTGAGCAACTGTCGCTGTGTGTTATATATCGCTGCTGATGAAGGGTGTGTGTGTGTGTGTGTGTGTGTGTGCGCGCGCATGTGTGTTGCTCCTATATTCAGAATAATTCAAGTCTGTGCATATCTGAATAAATCTGCATTGAGAAGAGAAATAGCGGAGACAAAAACGCGTTCACTCGAAGATGAATTGAAATCATTCGAACTTTATTAGTCACGTTCACCACCCATCATTACAAAGCTTTGGGGCCCCTAGCTCTGATTGTCGTTAGCCATTTGTTCAGAGCCCCCAATCACCCACCCAAACTCTTCCACTCAATCACCAAAATGAAAAAAATAAAATAAAATACCATTCATCCCAGTTCACAGATGAGTCCATAAACAGGGGACAGAAATAAATGATGAGCAGATCAAAGAGGCAATGAAGGGAGACATCATTGTTAAGTATGGCAATGAACTGTTTCTATTTTACTTCCCTGCAACATAAAGACTCAGCAGAGACCCAAAAGATTACTGACACCACCAAGAAAGAAGCCCGTGTTCATTTTCTAGTAAAATAAAGAAAAAAACAGCTTGGGAAAAAAATGGAGGGGCGGCTAATGTGAAGATGAGATTTTAGTGTACTGCTTTTACAGCCCCTCTGGCATTTACAGAGAAGAATAGCCAACACTTTGGACATGACAGCATGACCATTACTGAAACAGCTGGGCGAACGACTCATACAATCAAAAGACCACTTAGAGAGACTCCCAGCCACGGAGAAATGGATCATAACTGAACAGGTGTGGAGAAATAAAAACATGTTCTTCAGTCTGATGTAAACATGGGAGGAAAAGTATTTTCAAATTCACATTTTTTATATATATTTAGTTTATGTACCTATTTCTGTGACTGGCAGACAGTTTGATTTACCACAGGAATGCATTTGAGCATCAGTTTATTATATATGCTTTATGCGAGCACTGACAGTACCTGAACTCCACTTTAAAATTAAAAATCTAAATTTATGCAAATTCTTATGGAGTCCAAAGTGTCAATAATTAGCACATTATCATATGAAAAAATACAGAAAAAATCTCTAACATAGCCATGAAATTGTGAAACAGTCAAACAAAATGTGAAATCTCAGCTCTTTGATATAAAACGTTATTTCATCCTGCTTCATCTCACAGTGACAGAGTTTATTTCTGGTCATTTATGGTAGTTCATTTCAACTGTTTTTATTCCAAAATATCCCTCTTCCAAAGTGTGTTTGTCTAATTATTCAGACCCAATCAGCAGCCAACTACATGGCTGCCTTTGTTTGTCTTGGTTGAAGTGACTGTGGTGAAAAGTGGCATTAAGAAATGGTCACTTGGGAAAAATGGTTTTGTGAAATAAAAGAATCAAATAAAAATGAACTGCAGAGTTTCAAAGTGTATTGGATTATGTCACAGTCGTATTAGGTTTGACTGTATCTATTCACATGATTGTATATTTCATAGTCTTGTTTATTTATTTCATATTTAACAATTTGGGTCTCCTTAAATGCTCAATGAGTGACAAACACATAAATTCAGTGTTTTCTTGTTATTTTACAGCAGGTTAAAGCAATTCGGCTGATTCATTCAAAAACAAAACGCTTTCTTTTACATGTAGCAGCTGATTTCAAACTAATTAAAATATAGTAGAGGATTAGCATCATCAGGAAACTGAAGGATAAAGCTGGTGATATTCTATATTTCTATGTTGTCAACAAATCTCATGAAAAGACCAAATCCAACAATGAATTAAACTAACTACTAAGTAAGCATTGGCTGTGTAGTCAGAGCTTTATATGGCTTATTCCTCTGTGCCATAGACTTAAAAATATATTAAAAACACATCCATGTGTCACACTGGTGGAATGGGTGACATGGTCCATCATTAGGACAAACAGGGGCACTGTAGTTTGAAACACATACAGTACACTACATACACTACGTACGCTGTCCTGCTTCTAGAAATAGTCGCTAGTGCACTTAATGTGTATTCATCCACAGCTGAAAATAGTTCCCAACAAATGCACAATTTACTTCTGTTTGAGTAACATTTTCTAAGACCTTCAATGCCCAGCTGCTTTAGGAAATTACTGAGCATTTAAAAAAAAAATGTAATTATATATTTGAGACTTGCTTTTAAAGATTTACATCTTCAGCAGGAACCAACACGCTTGGAGCTGTGCGACACACACAGGGTGAAGACGTTACCACACATTGTTAGCTTTGGTCTTTTTGTGGGATTTGTTCACAGTAGGAAAAACATTTAAAAACTGCAGCTTTATCCTTTTATAGAAAGACAGTTTTTTTACAGTGTATGTACCTTGAAGAAATGTTCCACATATCTGAGCACATTTCAATAAATAACAATTGCTGCGAATCTCGTGTTTTCAAAGCTGAAGTTCCCCAGTAAGTTCAGATGAGCACACTGAATTCAAATATTCACAGCCACTTCATACAGCTGTTTATTCTCTACTCTGGTCTGCTTTTCACCAGCTCCACTCTTCATTCCTGTCTGAGCAGCGGTGGTTTGTGTGTTTTTCATTATTGTAACCTGCAGTGCGACACTCCAACCACAAAAGCATTATGTGGCTGAGCACTTAAACACTGCTGAATTAAAGACTAATTTTAAAACGACTACACGACTTGTTTCAATGTGAGGTTTGCAGAAGTGGTCTTAATTAAGTTTTTACATCATCGCCACATGCCTTGTTCCATCTCAAGTGTTATCCTCAACGCAGGAGGGCCCACTAACTCGGTGGCAAAGAGTGGTTTGTTAATCCAGTGATTCGTGAAAAAACATCAGTTGAAAGTACAGTAATGGGGCTCTTTCAAGTCCCGATAATAAATAATACAGTTTTAATAAATCTCACGCACGTTACATCCTTTTGTTGCCATGCCAACTTGGCGGCCATGGAACAAAACAGAGCCACTTCCTGGCTCACACACACACACACACACACTGTCTCTCTCTTTCTCTCTCACACACACACACTCACACAAACAGACATCCTTCCCCCACCCCCCCAGTTACTTAGCAGTACCCTGCTGATCACTGAAGGAATAAAAGAACATAAATGACAGATTAAATATGAGCAGAATGCATTAAAATGGATCACAGCTGAGATAAGTGATGACATTTTAAGATCCCAGCTGGCACAACCAGCCTTGCGAGGCTTTAAGCGTCCCACGTTGACACTCTGGCTTTGTCCTCCTGTGATTTCGGGCTCCGAATCAGCAGCGTTCACCTGGTCCTTGTATTCTTAATGAAAATGTACAGCTGTGTAACCCAAGAACATGGGCCATAGGGTGGCTGTGAGACGGGACGATTAAATATTCAAACATCGCGACCCACAGGCTTCAGGTCCTTGTCCTGTCAAGTTGTTTTATGTTTTCGTTTGTGCCAATGTGTGCGCTGTGGAGTTGCTGGTAGGTTATTAAATCCACGCCTTTCATATAGAACAGAGGCCTGGAGATCTTATTGCAATAAGGCCCAAAATTAAAATAACACCCCACATCCAGACATGTGGCCTTTACTGTATAGTCTCTACTGTATAGCAGAGATGAGAGGATGGCGGATGGAGAGACGAATGCAGGGAGGAAGCCAGAGAGGCTTAAGGCTGAAGGGACACTGGCTTTATGTGTGTGTTCAGCCACATTGAGTATCCAGCCGTCTTTAAGCTTACCCTCTGGATAAGGTCTCTCTCTTTCTCTTTCTACGTCTTTCTGGTGTTTTAACCCCCCTCCCTCCATTGCTTTAGACGCTAGAGTCTGTAAGAGAAGAAGCTGAAGAGAGGAGTTTTTGATTGTGCTGTTGTACTAATGGTTGCAGGTTATCTCAATGTCTGTCTGGCCTCTTAGGAGCCTCTTTGGGAGCCTGACAGCTGATCCCTTTATGTCATTATGTCTCTCTCAAGGACTTTAAATGGCATATGTTAGGGGGAGAGAGAAAAGGAGAGCTCGAGAATCAGAGAATGAAAGCAAGTAACATGATACTATACCTGTGTGATACACACAATGCCTACTCTGTACCTTACAATAGGCCCGATATCGCCACTTCCCTATTGAGTCCCAGTCGCACATAACAGATTTGCTTCAAAGAATCACTTTCACCTAAAACCCTCTCCCATCCACTGTGGTCGGGCGTGCTGAGGCATCCTAGTGTAGATTTCTCCCGCCCTTGTGTCTACCAACCCTGATAATGTTTCACAGATCAGAGAGGGGAGAGATTCAAGTTCGAGTCCAGATATGTATAACACCCTTTTTCTCCTTTTTTCTTATCACAAACCCTGCCTGGAAGGTACACAAGAGACACTGATTCAAGAACAACCCAGAGTTTTTCCCAAGGACGCCCTTGTTTCCAACACCAAACACCAACCAAGCACCATTGTCTCAAGGGTCAGGATAGGTAGAATAATGCAGTCTGTTGGGCGGTCAGATTATAGTCAAGTCTCTATATTTTAGCCTGTGAGGCCTGTGAGGATTTATGCCCTAACTTTATGGTCCGACCTTGAGTTCCTGTAGCAGGCTTTGCTGTGGGGGTGAACCTTGTTCCTGATGCAGGGGCAGGGGCTGCAGGGGGTAGTTTGCGGCGTTGCATTGGAGGATACCGAGGCAGGACTGCACGTATGGCCTGGATGGGACGTGACTGCTGTGGAGGACGGAACTGGAAGCCTCGACGGTAGTGCAGTGATTGGGAACGTAGGAGCAGCCGTGTGTACTGGACTTCTGGCATGATGAGCTTGAGGCAGAGCTCCTGGGCCTGCCTCGAGAAGCCACGGCTGAGATTTGCCGGGAGCTCATAGCCCACAATGTCGACTTTTCCACTAGGCTGCCAGGGGCGGAGATCTTTGTTTTTGATCTGTGCGGCTGAGCGGAGAAGTGGCATCCGCCCACCAAAGCAGCTTTTCATTAGCCTCTCCTGGGCTTGCCGAAGGAGTCGCACCTCCCTTGCCACACAGGCTGGACCCAGAGCTGACAGCTGGCGCCACAATGAGGCATTGAAGTGGTCGTAGAGACGTGCATCTATGGAATTCCAAGCACGGATCTTTGTAGGAAGTCCCGGTGGCAGGCTTCGCTTTGAGCTCTGTGTTCGCATGTTGAGTTTAACATACAGAATGTCTTCCAGATCCCAGGAGAGGAGATGGCGAAGGAGGACCAGTGACTCATCAAAGTACTCAGCAATCATCACCAGCGAGAAAACTCGCTCCACCTCTGCCAGAAAGGTTCGCGCATATGCCACATCTGTTGCTGGGCGATCCTTGTCTCCACCCAAGTCGAAGGTCAAGGTGTTGCGTGCATACATGGAGTCTTTCTCATCTTCTCTGTAGTAGCGCAAGGGCTCCTCTAAGAAAGCCTCCAGGGAACCATTGGGGACCCTCTTGAAGCTCTGACAGTACTGGTTGTAGTAAGTGAACAAAGACTCAAACATGGAGCCAGGTTCTCTCAGGATTGTGATGTATTTTGTGTTGTTGGGCATCAGGCGCTGCAGTTCTGCCTTGTTGAAGCGCATGTGGTTGGTGATGATGTTTGGCGGTAGCGTGTGCGGGTGAACAAAGTGAGAGGTGAAGGAGCGTGGGTAGCAGAACTGGTGGCTGCAGGCCTGCATGGGCAATGCCACCGTGAGGTTGTTGCGCTCTGCAAAGCGAAACAGCAGGTTCTGCATTGTGGTGCTGGCCGTTTTGTGTGTCTTGAGGAAGGCCACATTGGTGTGCTTAGGTTTCAGGCCTGGGGCAGGGTGGGAACGGGGGGGAGGACAACCGATGTGGAAGGCGTCCATGGTCCTACAGAGAGAAAAAGAAAGGGTAATAATGTATTTGAAGATCTAGAAAAAAGGAGCAGCTACTCCAAATTAAATTGTGACATTAGAGACATAATAATAATTAAAGCTGCAAGCAGCGATGACCAGGCCCTCGCACATCTGTGCACGTAGGGGCATGGAGCATCCGCCGCTTCATGAACGGAGACCAGGCACGGAGATTTTTACTAGGACAAAGGGGACGATTCCCAACCTTACAGGCACAAACACAATCATTTCATAAACAGATCATTCACTGCCGGGAGACTTCCCATGATGCACTGAGCTCCTCTGTCCTCCTCTCCATCTATTATCCCATTAATGCTTTTTTCTAACTTGACTGCTTCCTCTCCTCCCAAAATATTGTAGGGGGCGCTATGGAGCCGTTTTTCCACACCCATGTCCAAGACTGAAATCAGACAACAAAATACTTCCCTTCTGACGTGTGTGGCAAGTTTCATGGGGTTTTCAAGCATCTTTAGTCCCTCAAAAAACTGCTTCCTGTTTATGGTGAAGAATGTATTGTCATGGCAATGCCGTTTGTTGAAAACTCACAATCTTCACAGTGAAGCATCATGAATGTCTTGAGACTTTTCTGACCACATTTGAGGTGGATCTGGTTAATCTGCTAGAAGAATTGATTAAAAGTATAGGGCCCGTAACTGCCTGTTGTCACTAGGTTCACTGCGAAATGCATAAACTATAGGGGCACGCCGTTCAATTTTCTACCCCAGTTACTAATAATTCTTCAAAGGTCTTTAGATGGCACAGCCCAAATTTAAAGTCGATCCGATAAAATCTGTAGGACAAATTCAACTAAATACAACCCCCCTATATGTTTATGCAATATGACGGACTTTCTGTTGGCTGTACGGTAGGGGTCTATGAGGCCTTTTTCTAAGTGTGGACATGATACACAAGCCTGCCAAATTTGGTGCATGGATGTGAGATGGGCCAACGGGGCTTGTTTGTCAAAATCTTGTAGGGGGCGCTGTCGAGCCATTTTGCCACACATAAAAATGTGAGTAAAGGAGAGGAGAGAGAGGACGGGGCAGACAATGAAGTCAGGTAACTGGAGAACCGAGTGTCAAAAACTGAGAATGAGATAGATATTATTATATAGGAATCATAGTATGATTATATGATCTTAAAGTGTTACCCTTTCACAAATGCGGATATCCAAATGAATAATTACCAGTTAGCTGTAATTAAAAACTAACAAAGTCAGTTGTGCAAGTTATTCTTGTTTCCAAAACAATGGATGCAGGACTATCAGTGTAGCCAATTTCTAAGATGAATATTCAGGAGACAATATTACCATGGCAAAATATAAAATGACAGAAGTCCAATCAGACGCAGTATTGGGTGCATACATACTGAATACTTTGCAGTATTACAGCCTGTGGTATTCACTGCAGACTGAACTGGAGCGGAAACAATGTGCGAAAAGACGAGAGACCGGGGCAGAGCAACAACGTTTAATGAATGGAGACGCTAAAGACGGGAATGGGGAAAATGTTTTATGAGGAAAACGTTAAGGCTGTCAAAGATCTACAAT
Source organism: Gadopsis marmoratus (assembly GCA_036023855.1). Lineage (NCBI taxonomy): Eukaryota > Metazoa > Chordata > Actinopteri > Centrarchiformes > Percichthyidae > Gadopsis > Gadopsis marmoratus. The sequence continues at coordinate 11,543 of JAVQJF010006980.1, forward strand.
CCCTCTACTTTTTTAATTGGTCCCTCGACCAACTTGGCAGTGCATCGGCACTCAAAGTCTCCATATCTGAGTGGTATAATAAGCCAATCCCTATATTAATTTCACTTTAAAAGAAAAAGACAAGCGCTGCCATTGTCAGATTTTGCATAGTAATTGGCACCGCTTGGACATATAGAGACATAGGGGTTATATAATGTGAGCAAGTGAGTGTTTGCATACATGTGGGTGTGTTTCAATCACTTACCAGCTGAAGTGTCCCCCATGGTGCAGCAGAAGGCTGACAGTACTAATGGCAACGAAGACCAGGAATATCTTCTTCTGCGACATCGCTCTGTGCTTCACTGGGACTGCGGGAGGCAGAGAAGAAGAGCGAGCGTGAAAAGAGAACATAAGTGAAGGCAGAGTAGGATATCACGAGACCGAGGGCAGGTGGAGGTGTAAACGAGAACGCAAAAATGAGGATGAGGCTCAAAGGGGAATGACAGCAAGAATGAAGAATTACAGAACAAAGGAGAAAACAAGAGTGAGGTTCAGATGGAGAAAAGAAGAAAAGGGAACAGAGAAAGCGGCCAAGAGGACGAGGCCGACACAGGGAGGAGGATTTATTCAGCAAATAATGGCCGGGATCCATTAGCAGGAGAGGGTAGTGAGGCTTGGCTTTTGTCACTCTGTAATAATACAGTGAATGATACCTTCATTACCTTGCACAGCTGTAAAAGTCACATTCACTGTTACACCCTTTTATATTCTCTTGGCTCAGACCGTAGACAGATGGCCATGCACATTAGGTCCTGTCAGTAATCAGGGACATGCATATGCAAAAAAAAAAAACCCCCCAACAGCACTTCACACAGAGAGTGCTGTGTGGCAGAAACTCCGTGGCATTTGACCCGCGTCGCCAAACGGCTACGACAGCAATGGAACCTGGGAAGGAATCCAAGCCCCTCTCTGCGGCATCTCACTTGCATAACAATGGCCGACGTCTAGCTCCTTGATTGCACTGTCCCGTTGCCGTCCAGACTGTCATGATCTGTGTATGTGAGTGCTTCCTGTTTTCTGTTACGTGTCCTGTGTATTTTGGGGTTTGTGGGTTATAGCTTCGTTTCTGTGTTTGAGTCAGTGTCCTGTCTGACCTTTGCCCTTGCGTGTCCCTGACTGTTCATTGGTTTCACCTGCTCCCAGTGTCCACCTGTCCTGCGTTCCCTCGTTACTGTCGTGTCAACTCAGCCTGGTTCAGTTCCTGTGTCTCGTGTTGGTTCATTTTCAGTGTGTCATTGTTTTAGGGGGCCCCCTGTGACCTTTCCTGTGTCGCCCCCCCCCCCCCAGAAACTCTCGGACTCTGTGTTTACGTTAGTGTTTTGGACTTTGCTTTTCCTCGCATCTGCCTTACCGTTTGTAAGTGCTTTTTAGTTCTCCCTTAATAAAACCCGTTTCCCGTGACGCTGCCTGCATTTGGGTCCTTCCTCCACCCCCAGTCCCCACACAGACACGTCAACAAGTCATGAAAGCCAGCTCACGTTACTCAAAGCAAGCAGTGTTTTACACTGCATACGCCATTTAGCATTTGAACATGGATGAAACCAGTGGGAAACTACTGGCCATGGCAGTGTTACTGCCACCCACTCAAGTAATGGGGATCATTAAGGGTTTGCAGCACAGACTGAGTGTTAAATCTGGCATAACATACTGGTAACTTCCTGCTTTCAAATCTAACAGCAGAGTGTCATTTCTATATATCAAGGCATCAACTAATAATTATTTTCATTATCTATTAGTCTGTCATTTATGATTTTGATTATTAGACTTTAGTGGGTAAAATGTCCAATAATGGTGAAAAGTGCTTGTCACAGACCGTCACAGCCCACTATTTCCTATCTGTGTCCTGTTTTATTTTGAAGCACTATTCTGCTCACTTTGTTCTGATTGACTTCCTGTCTTCTTATCTCGCCAGTTTTGATTAGGTTCACCTGTGTTCCAGTGCTCACCATCCCGATTCCCTTGTTAGTCCCTTTTCTATGTATACCGGCTCCTTTCCTTTGTCCTTTGTCGATTCATCCTGTTTACGTCACTGTTTGCTGAACTGCTTGTACTGCTTCCCCTGTGTTTAGTTTCCGTGTTCCTGCCTTTGCCCCTGTGGATATTCATGATTTTGTCTCTGGACTTTGGCTTACCTGTTGCTCTTGGGTCCTTTCCCTGCCTGCTGTACTTCGCACGCTCGTGACACAGACGTCTTCAAATCGCTTGACCCAAAACCCAAGACCCCAAAACATTTAATTTGCCAGAGAAAGATGGCAAATCCTCACATTTGAGAAGCGGGAACCTGCAAATGCTTGTCAGATTTTGCATAATGATGCCTTAAACTAGTAATCGATTATTTAAATAGTTGGTTATTATATCAATTACCTAATTGCAGTTTGTAATCACTTCAGCACATATTAATTCTAAAGTATAAGTCAAAAAATGGAAATCTGGCTTGCAGGAATGGTACAATAGAAATAAATCAAACAGAATACAACGACGCGTCACCCTTCTGCAAAAAACTACAATGCTCATAAATAGGCATGAGGCGGGACATCATTTCACATGCAAATTGAATAACTGTGGTGGAGAAAAGTGAAATCAATGTGCGTTATGTTACAATATGTTACACAAATAGTAATTAAGCATTCAGCTAAGAATTGACCGCTGACCTCTCGTCGAGTTGTAGATTAAGAGAGAAACGTGAATGCTGACGTTCGTTTGGTTTTTCAATTCCTAAATGCTTGAACAGCTGGGATTGTGCTGCTTCGGTGGTTGGGCTCAGTGGGGATGTGTGTAAACACACACATGTGCAGGCACACACAAATGCACAAAAACACTAAGCCTACTCTGACACTAAACAGGAGCACTAATGCTCTCACACTAATTGGTGCACAGATTGCTGTAGACACAGTTTGGTTGGTTTTTGGCTAGCTAATCTTTTGTAGATGCCAGTACAGCATGTCCTCTGCCCTACTTGATGGCTTTTTCACATTTTTCTATGTCATGAAATGTCAGTTCGATGTTCATCTTGAGATCTGCCACATCGCAAAGATGCTGAAAGAGCAACCATTCAAATCAAAGATGTGTAATCAAAGAATCTAACCGCTCTGCCACAATTATTTTCATTAAATCCAAATTATCCCAAAGATATTTAATATGCAATGACAAAACTAAATCTTCACATCTGAGAAGCTGAAACCCCACTAGAGCACCGCGCTCCCAGAATGCAGTTTTGCAGAAGCAGCCAGCAGCATAAGTTAGACCATTTTCGTTTGCGTTTCGTTTCGGTAGAAATGGTGAAGCTTCTTCTATACAAAAGGCGTCACATTGCTGTTGTCACATGTTTAAATTCCCCCTTGATGTGTTTACTTACTCAGGGTCGATCCCGCTCCTGTATATGGGGGCTCTCGAGATTCTTTTTTTGATTTCTATGTTAGGGGCCCAGTGGGTTTTCTTTCATGTGGCCCCAAAATTCTGGCAACGTCCCTGCTCCTGATGCTGTATTTGTTTTTAAAGAGCAGTCTCCAGTACTTACTTTGGTGAGTATTATGTTGTTCTAACCTACAGATATATCATATGATGACCAAAACAATGAAAAAAGACCAAAATTGCAATAAAACAAAAGTTTTTCTTTGACTACCACATCTACATGCCTAATCCCAACATCCTTATAGACGTGTGCACGAAGTGGACCAGGATGAACTTGTCATTACTATCCCACGAAATGTCACTTTTTCCAGGTTGGTCAATTACATTCAATTACACCGGCCTCTGCAGCTCAAGGTTAGGTTCCATTTGCATAGGAAAATGTCACTGTAATGCCTGTTTTGAATGAAGCATTACTGGAAGCACCGACAAATCTACCATGATTTAGAGAGTATGGATATAGTAAAATGCAGCGCTGCAGCTGCCACATCTTTAGCACAACAAAACCAAGCAGCAAAGATGCAGGAGATGTTTCTTGAAGTAAGAGGAGCTGGTTCGTAGCCCTGAACGTGTGTGTGTGTGTGTGCATGAGGGGATGGAGGTAGATCATGTGTCACAGAGAGTTAATAAGAAAGGGATTTAAGTGGCTTTCAGCAGACAGACTCGCCCTCTCCCCTTCATCCACCCTCATTTACTACCATCTCCTCCTCCTCTCTCCTCCTTCTGCACCAACACTCCGGCCCCTCTTTAATTATAACAGTCTGATTAGGTTTCTCTTACGATCGCTGCAGATATGAAAGCATAGTGAGAGGACACACGATCCCTCAGTTACGGGACAATGATTTAGAAAAAAGAGACAGACAGGAGAAAGGATACCTATCTTATTAGTGTATTGATTTAACGATTGAATGCGGGATAATCCACAAGGAGGTGTGTGTTTTAAAGGATTTCAACACATGAAGGTAAAGAACCACCTGATGTGACGCTTCCTCAGCGGAGGATTTGAACTAATCCTTTAATGCAGACCTCAGAGTGGATTATCCGTTTTACACCACGGTCACTCGCCAAAGATTTTGAATAAGAGCCTTCACTGGTTTTGGACTCAGAGGTAAAAGGTTAGGAGGCAAAAGTTAGTCCCTCCCATATGGTTAGAAACACAAGTGTAGGATGGTGATTAAGCCTGAGTCAGTATTTTAAGACTAGATCTCAACTAATGCTGGATTTTTTTGATGGAGATATTGGAAAATAGTAAAGCTCTGATAATAAAGAATCAGCCGATACTTGTTTTGTTTTACATTTAAAAAACAGGACAATAATTTATGTATAATGTGTCACATTCCGGACACGCCGACAGGGCCGGCAATCACCCTGATTAGACTCATGCTGTGTTCATTAACGCCACCTGTTATCACTTACCCAGGCTTCTGTATATAAGTCAGTGTCTGTCCGTTGTCAGTACGTCCTGTATCCAGAGTTTGCATGTGCTTGCTTGTGTTCTGGTCACACAATAAACATACCGATGAACCTGTCTCTGGTCTCTGGATTATGCATTTGGGTTCTACCTCCATGCTCTGTCCTTGTGAGGCGTGACATAATGTTGTTTTAGTGAATAAAGATGCACTGAAACAATATAATTTAAATCCAACAACAATGCTGCTGAAAATCTATGTATTTTTTTATGGTCAACTTCATTTGAAATCAAATAAAACTCAATAAAAACATAAAATATATTGCACTTTAAATCACTGACAGCATATTTAATTTGTTTTCCTACAATATCAACTTTATTAACTGAAACCATGACCTTTAACATCCCGCCCCAACTTCTTGTCTGCAACAAACGCAACACTTCTGTTATACCAAAATAAAGATAAAAATGTTGCCAGTGAACATAATCCAGGCAGCAATTACCTCAAAATGTTTTTCTCTAATTAAACTAATTATTTGTGCATAAAGTATTTTGTAGGAGACATGTTTGCAAATATACATGAAACATTAATGTACTTCAATTTGTGATGTGCAATATCAGTCAGGCTCTATTTCAGATACACTCTGAGCTCATTAGAAAATGATATAATAAATATAATATTTATGAACAGATTGTTGCTGCTTTTCCAACAACTAGCAGTTTATTTCAAATTGAGTTTGCATTCCTGTACATGAATAAATGATTATCTTTTGAGTGTGTGTGTGTGTGTGTGTGTGTGTGTGTGTGTGTGTGTGTGATCTTTGGGATTTGAGCTTATTTGTGAGTCCTGTGCCATTTTATGTGCTTTCTGTGTGTGTGGCTGTTCCTGCTTACAAACGCAATGTGCCTTCAGATGGAGTGTGTGAGAGAATTATCCTCACATCTCCCTTAATTCTCCCCGCAGGTAATTCAAACTCTACTTCCTCTCCTTTTCCCTGCACTTATTTTCCTTCTGTCTCCACTATCTTTGTGTCAGCTTGTCTCCATCTGGCCCAGAGGTCTTTTTTTGTTTTTTTGTTCTTTGTTTTTCTACATCGCCGCTGTGTGAAAGTGGTATCCCCAAAATGCCAGCTGTTATGAATCAATGAAAAAGAATGGAAGAAGTTTTCAAAGAGTTTTGTCTCCTAAGCTTGACACCCAGGCTGAGTGTCACAGTCAGAAATACAGCAGTGAGACAAACAAATAGCGAAGTACAACTCAAAGACACGTAATGCACGCGGCACATACTGACAAGCCCGACATGCACCACATGATACAGGGGCAAAAATAACAAATATATTCCCAGCACGCTCACACTGGCATACACAGATGTTCACCACACACACACAGCTAACTACGACCTAATAGGGGTATGAAGGTAGCTTCATGCTCAGCCCTCCGGGGCGACAGCAGCTGCTTCGTTCTATGATCTTGTCATCTGTCCTGATCTCATATGATGACCTTTAACCTCTCCTAAGGGACTTTAATACCTCAAATGATCTGTATAGTTTCAGAAAAATGTCACACACACACACACACACACACACACACACATGCATTGTCCAAATCAGCCAACACCAAACCCTGACAAATGACAGCTTATGCACATAATATGTCAGCTCGTTCCCCCTTCCCCTCTTAAACACACACACACAAACGCACACGTGCACAGCTGTTCAGGGCCCAGCCACCAGGGAGATGACCCACAGTCCGGCCATCAGTAACATGATGACTGTTGCTGCCGAAGACCAAGGGCAAAGCCCCGGCGTACCATCTAACACTGTGAACAGATACATGCACAGAGTCTGCTCTCGGGCCCGAGGGGTGCATTAGCATTAGCACTGCCCTTCAACAGCAATGTGGAAAATTCTACTTCGTGTCATGCTAGCAAGCGAGTGATCCTGTGGCAACGAGAATTTGTACGCTAACATAAGCAAAAAAATGTGTTCCAGCTGCACATTAAAGCTCCATTCCCAATTTTAATGAGAGCTGCTGCAACACTGACAGTTGCTACTGCCTCTGGTGGTATCCAGCAATGCAGGTGGTTTTGGTTTTTGTGTCAAGGATTTCAGGCCTCACCCGCACCGCCCCAATCTAACGTAGGTTTAACACCATAGAAATATAACATCTAAAGAGTATTAGTGGAATTTAGTTCGGAGACTTGTGAGAAACCGAGAACGGTCAGAACTGGTGCATCAGAGGCCGAGAGAAATCCTCACATTTAGTCAGTGGTGGAAAGTAACTAAGTACAAGTACGGTACTTAAATAAAACTCTTGAGGTACTTGAATTATACTTGAATATTTCCACTTTCTGGTACTCTATATTGCTTTGTTTTTTTACTCCATTGCATTTATTTGATAACTTTATATATATATATATATATATAGAGAGAGAGAGAGTTCAATTGTCATATGCACAGTAAACAGCAGTTACACTATACAATGAAATTCTTACTTTGCTAATCCTCCTTTACCAATAGAAATATAAATCTAACTAAAATAGGAAACTATACAGTATAAATATAACACAGAATAAAAGGTATAAATAAATATATACTACCTTATAATAAATAAGTAAGACATGAACCGAAAGTAGCAGCCATCATAAAGTGCACCATGCATTGTAAACAACCGGACTCAAATAAGGTGATGACTAAAATGACCATCACTGAGATTCATTCACAAGCCTGATGGCCTGTGGATAGTAACTGTTCATCAGCCTTGTTGTCCTGGCCTTCACACTTCTATAGCGCTTGCCTGATGGAATAAGTGTGAAGAGACTGTGTTGGGGGTGTGTATTGTCCTTGATGATATTATGGGCTCCCCTGAGGGCCCTACTATCATAAGTGTCCTGCATTGTGGGGAAAGCTGCTCCCGAGATGAACTGTGCAGTTTTGATCACCCGCTGGAGAGCCCTCCTGTCCTGAGCTGTACAGTTTCCATACCACACTGTGATGGAGCTTGTCAGGACACTCTCAATTGAGCTTCTATAGACGTTGCTGAGTATTCTGGCTGGCATGCCAAATTTCCTCAGCCTTCTAAGAAAGCACAGTCGCTGTTGGGTCTTTTTGATGGTATGATGTGTGTTGATACAATAGGTGAGGTCCTCGCTGATATGAACAGCAAGGAACTTAAAGGTTTCCATCTTTGCCTCACCTATGTGCAATGGTGTGTGCAGCTCGCTCCTTCTCCTCGAGTCAACAATCATCTCCTTGATTTTATCGGTGTTAAGAGACAGATTATTGATGTGACACCAGGCCACCAAGCCTGCCACTGTGTTTCGTCCGCTGTTAATCAAGCTCCAAATACCCTGGATCCCACACTTCCCCATGATGTAACTGCATAGCATCATTCATGTCACAGTTATTGTAAGTCCAAGCTTCTGAGTATACTGGGGCCTTGACGACTGGGAAACTGAATATATGATTATGTTGAGTGTGTTTCTGAAAGCCTTGACATATCCAAATTATCACTTCACAATACAGAAATTCCTGAATGCCAACCAAATATGGGCATCACATCTCATCGTCATTCAAGGTGATTAAACCCAAATTTGAATGGATACAGTGCTATATTGTCAATGCAAAGTATTTTAAATCCTAACACAATCAACTCTGCGGTCACTCAACTGTCTTGAGCTATCTGGCGACGTGAATGCTCGCAAGTCGTAAACATGGGAATTTGACCATCTCTACCATCCGTTCCACGAGGCATGAATACAGCATTAGACCATTCCTGTCCGCAAAAGGCCTGACTTTTAAACACCATGCCACTGGTTTAGTAGCTGTAGCCTCTGAGCCTAAACTGAGATTGCTGAGGCGATATGACTTCACTAATTCTCTCAAACGTTCTCCAGAGCCACACAAGACACCGTACAACTGTTTTTACAGGCTGAGTAAGCAGAGTCTGTGACTGTTAAATTGGCATCGACATTAAATGCCCCTTTAAAAGTTTAAACAGGAACGTGTCTTTCCAGAAATAAAACCCAAGTAAACACACTATCTCTACTGCTACACACCTACTACAATATCTCACATGGTAGTGGATGAATCCAAATGAAAAGGTACTGTGATAAACTGTGTTGAGCCTCCACCTGTTGAAGACGTGCCTGAGCGCTTCAGGAATAGCTAAGTAAGTGACCCTTGCTGAAGTGCCATAATTTTGAGCGCTCTATAAAAATATGAAAAGAAAGTTTGCCGCAGCATCTTCACTACCTGCTGCTGTTTGATTATCAGCAGATGAAGATTCAGCGCCATACCTGCCCCCTCATATGCTCCATTTAGGCATGCTGGCACGGACAAATTGGTCTGTCTTACTCTGGATAATCCACAGAAAACATGATGACCACACTTTTCACTGAAACTACATTTTCCCTATAAAATATCCCCTAGATTATTCAAAGTAGTGTGTTTTTTGTATGCTCTGACCACCACAGGTTAAATTCCAGCCACAGAGTCAGATATTTCAAAACCTGTACGAACCAAACCAAAGCTATCTGCATGAATACATACAGTAAAAGTAGAGGTGTGGTAGCCATCATGCACCTGTCCTGCTGAAAAGTCCTTGAGGAAGACGATGGCTCCCTCCCAACTTTAGGGCTGCTGACCCTGAGGTCTAACCTCCCATTGCAGCCCGGCAATTTTCCGCTCTGCAGGGATCAATAGGTATCACATCTGATTAATACTACTTACAAGGCGCAGTGACTCGGGCCTGACTTTGTTTTAAAAGCATAGAATTTCACGAGGTGACCTTGCTGGAGAAACTAAAAGAAACAACAACTGGACAGGCGGTCGAGTCGAGGCTATAACAGCTGAGGCCCGATACATCAGATTTGTCTTACTGTTAACATCTGCAGCTGCCAACGAGTTACAGCTCAAGGACAAAAACTTTATTTTCTTAATGATTTGAGGATATACTCAAGAGTGGGACAGAATTTTGTTTTTGTTGAGAGCTACTGTATAAATCATGAGGGGTGTGGGGGTGGATTTAAAAGAGTGGTTAAGTTCAAAGAAATCCTCAAAGGCTTGTTCTTGGCGATCTAAGAAATCCATTCATGTTCCAGGAAGGCTGTTTTCTTACATCTGAGGCTTTATCTATGAAATCCTGAAAATCAATCCGAGATATGAGGCTTGAAATTATGAAAAATATTATTTTATATTATATATTATTTTCCACAGTTGTGCCTGCCCCCTCCATTGTTCCATCCTTCCACTTTATGCCATTTGGTGAAGCCAAAGATCCCCAAGAGCAGAGATATTTCTAAACCTATTTCAAACTAGGGTTAGATAGGTGAAGTCAAGGCAGCATCGGGAAGTCGCGTCATCCACAGCCAGCAAGATAGAGGTTCACCGTTGTTGTAGCGGCATAAAAACATATATAAACGGCTGTGATGAGTGTATCACAGCATTAAAAGCCCTGAAAATACTCCTACATGAACACAAGAACACATAATCTGAATTAGCCTGATAATCGGACTGAATTACACTTTGTTTTGTCCTTTCATTCATTCAGCCTGATTTGCTGATTGTTTATCTTGCAATTGTCACATTAGAGGATAAAATGATTGCTGCCGTGATAACTTTCCAGAGTTGTAAAATCCTTCGCCATAGTATTATAAACCGTTTTGGCATCTGATAAGTCTTCAAACCCAAGAATCTACTCAAACTCAATTTCCTGTACCATCCTTTCATATTCTCGCCAGAATTCCTTACTTACATACTTTATTCACAATAACAGATATGGTTTGGTGAAATGACTAAATTGTTTTTATTTTATTTTATTTACTAGCCTTGAATGTGTTTCAAAACTCTGCAAGATGCTTTTTCCAACCCCAATATGAATTCTGTTACAAGGTCCAATCTGCTGTTATTTAACACCAAAAGCATTTGGGTGTATGATAAACAGAGTTTATCACTTGGAGGTTGGAGCTCAATATGAGCAGCCGATGAACACGGTGCTGCATCCGTGTGAATCAAACTCTTTTTTGTTGTGCTGGAGCCTCAATCTGAAGAACATCACAGCTTCGGTCTGCACCTGTGCAAATGCTCGTTCTCTTATCGCTCTTTCTCCACAGTTTCCCTCCAATCCTCATTACTTTAATCTCAACTGCACCTCGCTGACTTCTTCCTCCTCCTCCTCTCCGCTGGGCTTCTCCTCTCTCCATCACTCTACCCTCTAACCCTTTATCTTAACAGTAAAGGCAGCCAGGGTTCTCTGGCCACTGTCCCTACGGTGCTTTTTAAGCATCTGCCCCACCCTGTTCCTGGACCTGTTAGAGACAGAGAAAGAGCGAATCATATCGAGTGTATGTCTGTACTCTAACATGTACTGTATATTAATGTGTGTGTATGCAGCTGTGTTCGCTCACGTGTGTGTGTGTTTGTGCACGAATACGCCCGAGTGTGTGTCTGGATCATTACTTGTCTGCAGGGTAGACTCCCTGTGGACCCACAGATACAGGCTTTATCTTGCCCTAAATGACCCCCCAGAGAGAGCGATGAGAGAGTGGTGGAGAGAGAGGGGGGAGACCAGAGGGAGAAAATGGGGTAAGGGGAGGGAGGACAGGGCGGGAGGGGGATGAGAGGCGGAGAATGGGGATGAGAGGGGGAGAGCAGAGAAAGCATGAGAGAAAGATGAGATATGACGAGAGATGAACGGAGAACAAGATAACATGTAAGGAAAAAATTAAAGAGGGCTGAGACTGACTGAGCGGGCAGAATCAACATCAGCCTGTGTACTTGTGTGTTTATTGATGAAAGCCTTTTAGATAATTTCTTACCGGCAAGCCGCCTTAAGCCAAGCCCAGAGAGAGAGAGCAAGAGGGAGAGACAGAAAACATCAGCGAGACAATGTTCCCTTTGGCAAAGTCAAGTGACAAGTACATCTTCTGTTCCTTCTCGTCTACAGCTTGGGACGGGTTGCGCCTTGCCTCGACAACATATTTGTGATAATGTCTGAATAATAACAGTGGCTAAGGTTGAAGGAGTATATTTTTTAGCAAGACTAAAGGCCACCTATTTGGTGGCCACAAAGTAACTTTTTGTGGCCACGGGCCATAGGGCCATGGCTAAGTACTTACATCAGGATGCTAACATGCAATGTTGATAGACTAAATAGGAACGTACTAAACATTATTTTCATGTTTACCATTTTAGTTTAGTGCGTTAGCATGCGAACATTTGCAGTAAACAAAGTACAGCTGAGGCTCATGGGAATGTCATTTGTTTTGCAGGTCAAATACCAAATTACTGAACAAATGAAACATTTGACCTGATGATGGAGTTAATTGTAGGTGAGGGGATTGTACCAAATTTCATGGCAATCCTTCCTCATGGTGGTGCAGGAAGAAATCTCAGGGGATCACCACAGTCAGTAGAATTTAACGTCTGGGGAAAATGAAGATCTGTAGCAAAATTCACGGCAATCCATCTATTAGTTGTCAAGATGTTTCACTCTGAACTAAAAATGTCCACCTGATGAATGATGGCACAGGAGGAAGTAGGTTTTATCCCCCGGGGACCATGAATGTCTGTACAACATTTCATGTCAATCCATCAAATAGTTTAAACTACGCTAACCTTTGCAGCAACTTTTAAATTATCAGGACTTAAAGCTTTGTTGTGAAAAAAATGAAGTCTTCATTTTCCGCACGAAAAAATCCATTCCATATAGAAGTACCTTTGAAACGCAGGCACATCATTTTAAACAACAGAGGCGACCACTTCAATTTTCTCCGGGCCTTGGCCAGAAATGAACAATCAAGGGGTTTCTAATTATTCTTGCAGGCCTCTACACTTTGTCGCTCAGGCAAGCTACTAGAGAACGCCTCAATTGCCACTGAAAAATAAAAAAGCTATTTGGATCATAAGCACCCCATAATGCTCAAAGGTTGCTGTGCCACATCTTTAGTCGTTGCGAGAGGTGAGTGTGTGTGTACAGGGGGGGGGGAGCACTCTTTCAAAAATATCACACCCTCCTCTTTATTTATCTGCATTCATATTCTGCTCAGGGAACTCAATGTGCTTTTGTAACTCAGCTGTTCATTTACATAAGACGCAGGCTTCCTCCTTGCCAAATTAATTTGATGTTCTGAGGCGGAGCCCTAAAACACCTCCACCAGGCGAAATCACAGCTTCCTGTCGGTCCGACTGACCCGACCCGCAGAGTTCACATCAACTGAGCTAACCAGGGTGTCGAGCACGCTTTGCTCTTGTTGCTTGTTTTGCATAGCTTCAATTGTAGATTTTTCACTACAGCTGCTGCTGCTCTCCACTTAAGCTCAGCGCCAATTACGAGTGCAGAGCGGAGGGAGCTGAGAAATCCAGCAGGTTCATTTGGACAACAGCCTATTTTGTGTTCCTGCTTTTATTGGATGGCAGTTTATTCTGCTGCAGTGTGCCCCCCCTCTCCCCTCCCCTCCCCTCCCCTCCCCAGCCCCACCCTTTCTAGCAAAATATAAAAGAGAAAGGCCCCACTTCATCAGCATGACAAACGAGCAACATTTACAAATCTAAACACGCCGGCTTCTCTTCTCTCAGTTACTGTATATATTCAGCAGTAACCCCTTACCAAACCCCCCACCACCACCAACGGAAGTGTCTTAACCCAGAGAGCTTTGATTCTGCCAGCACCAATGCAGAACGGAACCAATGCACTACAACAGAATATGTGCAAGCTTGTAGTAAAAGGCTTTTATCAGCCAGTTGCAAATGCTCCTGAGGTGGACAGACAGACGGACAAAGGGACAGACAGACAGTGGTGATTAGTATTAAAAAGAAAGAGACCTACAGAGTGGATACAGAGACATGTAAGGCTGTGGATGAGGCAAGTACTCTATCAGTGACAGAGTAATTAAGGATGCACTAATCACCAGTGTCATCAAAATGCATTTTACACAAAATTTCTACTAAGACAGACGTATCATGTTAAGATTCACGCAGAAACACAAACTTATTGATCACATCTGGAAACCGAATATATGCAGCCTCCCCCTTTTTACACATCCATTGTCCCGTCTGTACAAATACCTGAATCAACAGGTAAACACATGCGTCTGTGGTTACAGTGACATCAGTAAAGGCGTGTTTTACAGTTATATAATTTCCAAAATGTAGCTGACATAGATCTGTGTCCCACTTTCAATTTGTGCTGTCTGGATTTTCTTTTTAGGGATAGTTGTTTCCACTGTGCTATGGTCTACATGGGCTACAAAACAGCAAAACTAAATCTTGTTTATTAATTAAGACAGATCTGTCGCCGTCCTTGGTATTGAGGTGATGTTTGGCAGAAGAAATGTGTGGATTATTGCCTTGTGTGGAGTCTAGTTTCACAGTGGTAAACTTGCAGAGAAGGCCAGTAATGCCAGGCTGGGTGTAGTCAAATCAAATCAAATTTTATTTATATAGCGCTATATCATAACAAAGTTATCTCATAGCACTTGTAAATATAGAGCAAGTTCAAGCCAACTCTATATCTACAGACCCAACAATTCCA
>JAVQJF010006984.1:0-22489 GCA_036023855.1 Gadopsis marmoratus
CGTGCACCACACACCCGTGGCGGGGGTCACGGCCCCCCCCCGTGGGCCCCGGGGGGGGGGGGGGGGCGGTTGGCGGTGATCCCTCGGAGGCGACAACAACTAGCCTGCGCTCTGGCCAAATGGGTTCAGCCCCCTGACACTTTTATTGATGACGTAAAGCTGTGACCACACAGCAAGAGCATTATCTTTATCCTCAGGCTATCTGCTGGATGTAAGTGTGTGCCGCTGTGAGAAATATTAAAGAATAACAGCAGAAATAGAGCGCTGAAGTTGCTGTCGAAATAAAACGGATTTCTCTCATGAGCGCTTAGCTGTATGCCAAGCGTTGGTATTCCAAATATGCACACTTCTCAGGAGAGATTTCTTAAGATAAAATCACTCATGTTAAGACTGTTTTCTAACTAAACGCAAACTCGCACAGAAAAGTTGCAAAGTGAAAATGAGAAGCTTTGTTTTTGATTGCTGTTCTCGCTGGGCTATAATTCCTAATTAAATTTTCTCATTGAAACCTCATTTCAGAAAGGTAGAGAACGGCACTCTCTCTGCATTGTAATTGAGTCAGAAATGAGCAGCCAGTGCACTGAGCCGGCCTTCCTTTTAAAGAATAATGGCGTCATTTGTTTTGTGTCCATTAACAAGGAACGCAGTTTTATTAATTCCTCAACTTGATTTCCTGCATCTCCCTAATTAATTCCATTTTGTTTTTCCCGCTAAGGAAGCTTCTGCAGATTAATGATGTGGAACAAAAATGTTGTTGAGATGCTGATGTGCTTCATCTACATGGGGTGAAATTTGTATCATTAGATACAAATGCCTGATGACTACAACTTCTTCCTTTTTTTATGCTGTCAGTGTTGGGGTCCGTTGCCCGAAGGCTTCATTCCGTCTGCGTAATTGATTAGACCTGCAAAGACATCGACTGTTGTGGTGAAAATAATTAATAATGCAGTTCTGACATGTATCTTACCACCTATGGTGCCTAACTATGCACATCTTTGTTGGTCTTAAAGAGAAATGAATTTTCCCAGTAAAAACCCTTTCTTTGACAACGTAAGAGAAAATAACAAAGAAACAACTTTGAATGAATTAGGATATGAACAATCAATGTGCTCTGAACAAATATAAACAGGATTCCAACGTAGTATTTTTAATTTTCTTTTTAATTGTCACAATTTGCCACAATTGTCACAAGCCTTCTTGTCAGACTTGTAAATCAGTAAAAGCAGGATAAAGCTTCACTGATGTTCCACAGGTGTTATTTTTACCTCAAGATCTGATACCTGATGCTTTGAAACTCCTTTGTGACAGGACAGCAGACAGGAACAGAGGACTTGAAGTTAATGACTTGAAAATGCATTCAAAATGGCCAAGGGAGCTCAGACTTTGTCAATAGCCTTCTCATTTTCTTTCATAGACAACTTCACACTAACATTATATACACAACCCCCATTTAATAACAATATTATTCATTTGCTTATAGTCATATTTGCGTTGTTTGGTTGATGATGAATGAGAAGGTGTATGATGACATGCTAATCCTGCTCCAGAGCATGTTAGCTGTGCAGCATCAGTTACCATGCCGATTGCACTGGTTAACAGTCAATCATGTTTTGATACGTGAACATGAAGCCTGAATTAAGCCAACAGACAGCTAGAAATCCCCACTGGACAATTTAATGATTGTCAGTTGAGAAACACAGAACTGTTCAATTATATATGTGAATATACCTGTAATGTATTGGATTGGACCTTTAGTTAATATATAAATCAAACCTATGACTGTTCCCTAGTGTCATTAAATGCTTATGAAGAGTCTTCACCCATTGATGGATTTGCCACAGTACAGCTCTCATTGTCTGCAAAACCACATTAAAAACATCTTGTAGAGACAAACTGCTGCATTGACTGATGTAATGCATCATTTTAAATGAGACACAATGGTACTTTTTCCTATCATGACTTTACTACACTGCTAATTGGTTTTTAATGGACACATTTTAAATTGTATTTTCAAAGCAACACATGGATTAGGAAAGTAAGTAACTCATATACCTAATAATGCATTCATTCATTCACTCATACATGTAGTCTTTGATTGAGAAAGTGAGTTCTGTGGTGTCCATCAGGAAACATGGCAACCTCCACCATCGTGACACTGTTGCTTACAGTAGACATGAGCTGGCACTATTGTGATACAACAGCAAAGCGTTTGGTGTCATCAGGTCCGATTAGTAACAAGACTAAGAGTCTACAGTCATGATAGCAGCTCTGGGAGGCTTTACTTAAAATAAAATAACGCAATATGGTCCATTGAGCCATGGCCCGTCATTTGTCAATAGCTTTCTCATTTTTTGTAACAGACACAGTAATGTGTAATAACTCAGACCAACTTGACATTCTTCTTGGCCTCCTCCCATTATATACACAACTTCCAGTCATCAGGCAATGTAGTGCAGTGCAATTCTGATTTCTATTTTCTGACTTTTAAAACATCCTCTGCTATTCCCACTGAAGGTGGGGTTCAGATACAAATCATTCAACACATGTATTATTTGATTGGTTTAGGCACATGGTTGAAATATCATGTTAAGTTGATGACAGCTAAACTTACACATATACATCTAAGGAGTTTAGATGGCAGTAAAAAACAATTCAACACTGAAAATACAGATACAGATTTGCATTGAACCCCAAACTTAAAGATGATACATTTGTTTTGTATCGTCTTTGCGAGAATGATTGGCAAGTATTTTAGTACAGGGACTAACAGGACACAACAGCTTGTTTTCCTATGCTGTTAAAGGGTTGTCCACACCTGTAAGGTTTGCAAATACAGCAATACAATTGGCAGACACTTTCAGTTGTGATCAGTTAAACACATAATTCATCTATAAGCCAAATTGTTCGCCCATTAATGGGTTTTGGATTCAGGTTTAAACAAATTAATTCCACATCAGTCAATTTTGTTATTCAAAACATTCGGTAGAGACTGATAGATCCATTTCTCCATCACAACCTTTGCAGCCCCGAGAGTAGCTGAGATAAAGTAAGGCTTACCTAGCCTTTTTTTTTGCTTTTTATCCACCGCAGCACCGGTAAAGAGAGTGCTTCTCCTGTCTTTTTTTGACATACCTTAACCATGTTATTCATCTACCATCTAGTGTTGTGGGTGTGAGTGTGCGTGCACATCTTCATGGGTGCAAAATGTGCATATAATGCCACAGTTCCATGACCTGCAGAAGTCAGAAGTGTATCAGTGACTGTTCAGGATATTCTGCATTTGCAATTTTAAAGGAAGCTCCAACTGAAGGCTTGTATGAAAGCCCTCACAGCGTGAACACAGCACACAGACAGGTAAATTCACAAAAAGATTGTGCTGCTTTTGCTGCCGCTAATCCTGCACAAATAAGACAAAAACGAACTATGTAATTCTCAAAGCACCTACAAAGGGTGAAATGCACCTCTAACTGTGCTGCCAAGCAAACAGCGTCTCTGTGCTCTGGTGCTATTTGCACTTATTGAAATTAGGTAAATGGATAAATCTGGTGCAAAATTTGCATCTTTCTATGCAAATAAGCCTCACTGCAACAAAAGTGTAATTCACAAACACAAGTCTTCATAGAGTTGGTGGTAAATGAAGCACATTAATTTAAAGGGTGTAGGGGTTGCGCCAGAACAAATGCTTGTGTCTTTGTTCTGCCTGTGTGTTCGGTGCGTGCACGGAAGAACACGTGTTACGCCAGAACAAAAGAACACGTGACGCGGGAACTTTAAACTTCCTCTCCGTGTGTGGAGGCCAAATCCACATGTATGTGTGTGTGATCAGTGCAGGATAATGTTGCCAGGTTAGAAAAGAGGCTGGTTAGTATGCATGCAAGAAATAACAGTTACGAATGTAAGCAGTTTTATGAGTGCGTGTGTAAAGTAAAACTAACATCAACTTTGCAGAGTGGCTATCCAATAACTCAACGATTAAACAGATCACAACAGAACAGTTCAGTGAATAAACATGCTACCTGTTTATGCCCAGTTGGTTATCAGTCCTTGAAGCTTGGTGTGCTGCTCTGTTAGCTGGTGATCGGTCGTGGATTTGAACCCGACTGAACGCACCAGGCTGGAGAAAGTGGCCAGCTACAGACTGAGGAGGGAACACAGCTACAGACTGAGGAGGGAACACAACTACAGACCTTAAAATGCTTCTGTTAACGTTTATGTGCCTCAGAGTGGATCTGCCTGCACAACATCTTTTCTGTGTTTCCGCAAAGACCGTGTACAGAGCATTCAATGAAATTGTGTCATTTTTATATGCAAACCTTTCAATTTTATGGCCAGGTAGAGACACTTTGCACAAAATTATGGATCACCAGCTTGTGGAGGCCTTTGTACACAGAGTATCAGCAATTATTACCCATATGCACCCATTAACATGATACTTCTACGTAAAGATGAGGAAGTCAGTTTTTATCACTGTTTGTTGTGCAGCAATAAACGATGTCCAACTACAATTTAAGAATACATTGTGTGCTGATGGTTTATCCTGCCTGCCACTTCTCTTTCTATTATGCATTTTAGGACTGCAATAGACCCAGTCTTGCATCAACAAAGTATGTACAATGACATTTTTCATAAATCTGTTGTTCTTGACTATTTCTTTGTCATCAACATTTTTAAAATCCAAATGATTAATGGAAACCAAATGTGCACACAGGGTGAGATTTAATAGTAGTGGTGGAAGTCAGATGTTGACATCTTACAATAGTTCAAATTGGTGGACAAAAACAAAGTGCATGTAGTCAAGTAATGTAATTGGATAAAATTTTCAAGTATCTGTACTTTATCTGCACATGTAAGTCACAACTGACAAAGAACTTAGAACAAACTATTATAAACCTGTCTAACATCCCATGTTTTAGAATAAACATGCCGCAAGAAGAGGGTTTCTAGTGTGTCTGCTCTGTGCAGGGCGCACAGTAGATGGGACCTCCATCAAGGTCTGAGAGGATGGAGCTGGAAGAGCGGAGTAAGAGGAGTAAGAGAGTGAACAGCGGGGGAGCTGGAGGTTGTTGACCTGGTCAGTGGCGTCATCCAGTAAAAGCGCACAGTAAACAAATTCATATGTAAGGTTCCCATGGTCCCTATATGGCAAACCTGGGCCATATTTTTACAAATTTTGTGGCCAGCATCCGCGAACAGACAAGTAATCCTTCCAGGGAAATGCCCCTGTGAAAAGTCCGTCCACTAAAAGTGCTTGTTCTTGCTGCTGACAGGCTCAGGCTGTTGCTCTAAGTGTCTGACAACATTATGGAAGGATATCTACAGAGCTGGTTCCGTTTGTCTTCCTGCAACAGCTCAACCTCTCACAAGAGTTGAGGGTGAGACTTTTCCTTGAGCGAGACTTTCTGTTTCTGGTTAAACAAAAGGGATCTTTCTCTTTATTGAACAATTGGGAGGTTAATGCGCAAACTTTCCAGTGATCATGGCAGCAGCCATTGTAGCCCGGCAAAGGCATTGTTATTCCAGACGTTCTCGTGAGCAGAACATTTGGAAAGAGAATATATATATATATATATATATTTTGATTGTAGCTCGCGATCTGAAATTTTCAGTGTTTGCCTTCTCTCTGCCATTGTCCTGCCTACTGTGCTCTTCACGCAAAGCCATCATTTGTAGCCTACTTTGCCCTTGTTTTGCGCCTGATTGCAATTATTCATGAGCAAATTGCACTCAGCTGCAAAACCTTATGGCCGTGTTTGCGCCGTGATATCATTAGCACAATGCCTTTTGTGAATCGGACCATGAGACGGGGCAGATAGCGGTTGCGAGTGATGCACAATTCTTGGTGCTATCAGCGACCGCAATCCATTCTTTCCGAATTCCCCTGAGAGTATTCCCAGACAGCCGCTGCGCTGTTCTGCACACGGTGGGATAAGAGGGGCACTTCGTCAGCTTATACTGTAATTTGCTTGGATAGTTTCATTTCCACCACATCCTCCACATTGCATTTCACTTCCTTCTGCATCCGCCAGTAAAATGCGTTTTGTTTTTCTTCATGGTAGGGTTGTTGTGCTATATCTTCTCAGCTAATCAATGTTCACATTGTATTGTTTACTTTGACTTGTTTAATTCACTTTCACACTTTGTGCATTAAGGAAAGGTTACAGGCATGAGTGAAATATATTTTAGAGCTGGCCAAAGCTGCAACTGGGTTTACAATCAAATTGAACTGGCAAGCAATTAATACAATGATCACGTCGTTCTCAGCAGTTAACGCACGTTTACATACCACATGAAACTCAAAAGTGTTTGTATCATAACCTACAAAACTTGTCATTTGTATGAAAATGATGCCATCTCTGTGTTTTTAGACGCTTAAAGTAAAGTAAAGTTATTGTGTTAAAGGCTGCACTAAATATTTGACACAGGAGGTGTAACGTGCTCAAAGGGTGTTCAAAGATCCAAAAAACATTTATCACCAAATCTGTCAATGCCAATGACTCCCAAAATGACATATATAGGTGTACCGGGCCGTCATCGTCATGGTAACAGTAATAAACACGTGGTTAATGTTGTAAAGCGGTCAGAGTTTGGTTTGGTTTTAGGCACCAAAATTACTTGGTTATGTTTAAAAAAGGTCATGGTTTTTGTAAGGCAACATTTAGCACCTTACAAAACTTAATTTTATAAAATATGTACATAAGTCAATGTTAACTTTTTGGTTTAACACGGTTTATTTCAGCCTATTTTGCTGCCTCCAAGTGGCCAAAAATATTATTGACAACAGCTTAATATTTTAAAGAGTAGTGGTGGAGATTGTTTTACTATTTTTGATAGAAATCATATATTCGCAGCTAATCATTATGCACTTCATCTTCTTTAATTTTGTCTCTGGGACATATTTATTTGTCCTTCAGTTCTTGGCAGCCATTTCGATACTGTATGAAAATATAGTCTCTTGAACCTTGCTTGAGATGTGTAATCCATTGAATCAAAGTTACATGATCTTTGAGGTAATGTAGAGCAGACTGAGCAAACCAATCCTCTGTAATATTGCATTACCACACATTGATAATGACAAACATTTATAAAAGTGAATACTGAAATTGTTTTCACTGTGCCTGATTAAACAACGTAAGCAACTTTCAAGAGTCTCCATGTTGTATAAAAACGAATGTAAACCAATGGCTGTGCGGAATGGTAGGAAAAATACATTCACATCTTTGGGAATTGTTGTGTCTCTGCAAAAATACTACATAGAGTACGGCCTACACCTGCTCTTTATGGAAAGAGCTCCGAGATAACTTGCCATTTGGTGTTACATAAATAAAATTAAATAAAATTGAACCGAATATTCAAAACTGTGTAGCATGCAACAAAAATAATCAGTAAAGATGTAAAGGTTGCACGATTTGTAGATAAGAGGCTTAAAGTACCAAATGTAAATAACATTTTGACCTTTTTTTTGCTCTCTTTAATGTACCCAAAATGATTTTTTAAATATATATCTTGTTCTTATCTCAAGCCACATGTTGTTATCTAGTGCAAACAATATTGGACCTTTTTTGAAGGTTAGAAAAGCTACATGGAAAGCCTGCAATCTAATTCATCTAATTGTAGACGTTCCTTGCTATATTATTTGGGTACTATTAAGTAATATTATCAATAAAGTATAAAGACTGCATTTTTTAATGACAGTACTGTTGAAATTCTCATTTCACGTTTGCATATTGTATATCGTCAGGGGTGAGTTTTCCCACAGTTCCTCAATGCAACACTATTCAGCTGCCATTACTCAGATATCACACACCAAGCACACACACACCATAAGCCAGAGGTTGACTTTTCACCTGAGCAGGTACTTTCAACTGCAATGCTATGGTAACTTTGACAAAAGCAAAGCATGATATGTATTTACTGTACTGAACTGCAGCAAGTTTCACACTTTAATGAAATTAATGAAAATGGCAGAATAAATATTTAAAAAAAAAACATAACACTTGAAATCAATTAATTTTTCTGTAAAACTCTTTATTTGGGTTTTGGCAGATTTCGGGGACATCCCTAGCACACACACACACACATAACTTCTAACATTTAGAGGCTGGTAGAGAATGGCCCCCGTCTGTCCTGACAGCCAATGTTGACTGATGGCCATCATTTAACAAGACGTCTCAGCGGGCTGTCCACTTTCCACAGCTGTCATCCACTACTGGACTTAGAGGGGGGTAATTAATGTGGGCTGCAGCAGACTACTGAAGTTACACACTGAGGAAACACCAGTAATCGCTGAGAGAGAATGCCCCCTTCATGTTTTCGTAGTCATAGAAACACATCTGCAGTCTGCTGTTAACATGTAACATCTTTTTTTTCCCTTTTAAAATCCAACAACATAATCCAAACTGCATTAAAACTTGTAGAAATGTTCGCGTTGAGGATGAACACAGCTACTGTACAGCCATTCCATTACTCCAATAAATGATGGAGTCTAATGGTGTGTGAGTTGGCATTTATCAGCTGTCATTTCATCTTGGCAGCAGGCCTGAAGTGGACCTATTGGGCATTAATCATTTTTCATTTATCAAACAAGCCTTTATCTCTTCGTAATGTGCAGGCAAGTGTTGGCCTTCAATTCAAACTGGGATCTGGTCCAATGTGTGTGCTCCACCTCTGATACAGTTTGACTGATTACTTATTTATTGTGTAATTGATCAATACTAGAGTGGTTTACTGTGGGTGGGATATAGCGTGAATTGACTTATAGAAGAGTGAATGAATTTAAAGACGGATGCCTCCTGAGTATTAACTCTGAAAACATGATTCCCTCATGAAGTTAGTAATGAATTTTTGCTGATTGTTATGCTGTAATATTTAATAATTTTTTATGACATTGGATACAATATTGTATTCACTATATGTCTTTCTATGGACAATTGTTATTGTTGTAATGTTTCGTCCCTGTCATTCCTTCATTCATTGCAGTTTTATGACATAATCTTACATGTTGTTTTTGTGAGACTGTAGCAATGACAGTTTATATCTGCCTTATAAAGTTCTATATTAATGAACTTTTTTAATTCAAATGTTTTATTTATTTTTATTTTAAAATTTGTTTTAAAAGACAGGACTTGAGACAGAGGTGGGGTATAATCATCCACGTTTTATTTCTTCCATAACAAAGCCATCAGAGCAGTCATCTTCATGCAGAATCCACTGTGACTTGCCATAATTGTGGCCATCCGCAGCAACCACCACCCACCCCTCCTTCACAAAATAACCGTCTTATATAGGCTACTACTGACTTTCCTCACTGACCATCATCCCAGTACAGGGACCCTCATTTTCCCCAAACCTTTCCCCAAACCAAATTACCAATCCCTACCTTAAAATACATATCTTCGCTGTCAGGCGGAAACCTCGTATCACCAAAACTGTTGGAATGAAAAAACCCTGTGTTTTTAAAACAAATGACACTTGCGCGTGTCATTATATTATTAATATTTATTATTAACAAAATTAAGGTCAAATGGAGACACGAGGTTTCTGACCAGTGATTTTCAAGATAAGTGTTTTGTCCGTCATTGGATATGAGTTATGAGGTCTCGCCTACCGTTTGAGCCTAATGGAGTTACGAGATTTAGTCACACACTCTTTTTAATACTTTTCATTGTTTAAATATTTGTAAAACCCACAGAGAGACATAAAGGGTAACCAATAGCATTGATATATGAAAAAAATTAAAATGACAAAATATAGAGATACAAGGTTTCCGCCCGGCGATATACATCTTATCACTATATAAAAGTGTGTATTCCCCTCATACAGATTGCACACTACCCAACAAATCACTGAATTTACAACATAAATTCAAGTCACTTGCCACCCCCCAAATACAAAGATACATCCTTAACCCACTGCACGCTCACCATTAACGACAGTAGATTAACCATTTCAATAAAACCTTCACTAATTGACATGTGTTTGTGTGTAATTATTCCTTCTACCAGTATTGTATCTCCATTGAACTAGTAATGAAGATGGACATGGTTTCATCATTTGTCCGTGGCATGCTGCCCTTTTTTCTCATTTTTCTCATCATAAGTGGTGCGACAGCATCAAGGGCCGTAGCCAGCGTATTGTTAAATGAATTAAGGAGACTGTCAATTGAGGAGGAGGTAGATGCAATATGGTTTCTGGCAATATGCACTAAGAGGTTAGAGGTCACTTCAGGAGTAAGACAGCATTCTTTTTACCACGTGCTCTATAGAACTTGGCCGTGTACAATATAAAACAGGAAAACATACACAGTGACGGTCTGAGAGAGCCAGGTGAACATTTATGTACAGCCCATTTATGAGTTGGCTCGTTAACATGCTGTCTAACATCTATAGATTTAAAGGAAATAGGAAACAGCGGGTTGCAGAGCGGTGCTTTGGTCCATACAACCTGAAATATGCTTTGCCTGTTAGGCTGCAACGATAGAAAATGCCAAGATAAAATCATTCTTTTTTCTTATTTCATTTTCTAAGCATTGACTGTGCTGTTGTGGCTGTGTGTAGCCGCTCTTACAAGTTACACATGACACATTGAAAGGCAGATAAGATTTCTGTCAGTGATGGTGCGGCAGCTTCTCTGCTCTTCGCTGTGTGGCTTGCGGCTCGAAGATAGCGGCCTGAGGCAGCAAGGAGGAAGTTCGTTGAGACCAACAACATGTCTCTCAGCTCCCTCCGACTTTCCAGTTTCCCACGTCCATGTGTTTCTACAGAAGACGTAAATCTTATAATTCTGTCATTTAACAAAGGCTCAGTATTTTCCCTAAAGCAGCTGAGCTCTGTAGCTTTTAGCAAACTATGACAACGACATCTTAACACTATGTTAAAGGGGGGCGACTGCACAGATAACAACAAGCTTACAAAGCGCGGGGTGATAAGAGCACAACACTCAACCAGCAACAGTCAGTGTCCGGTCGATGTGCTCCCATAATGGGCTTTTCTGTCTGTCTGTCATACCAAGGTCATCTCCTTCCTAATGAAGCTTAGCGAAAGTTCAATCAGGAAGACTGTCTTCATGCTACTTACTTCCTCTCCCTCTCTCTCTCTGCCAAAGCATCAAAACAGGATTTGTCCAAATAGCTGGACAACTCACAGTAACAGTTATATGAACACTGACACAGCATTACGATTTACGCGTATATACACTGCTCAAAAAAACTTAAAGGAGCACTTTTTAAGCACATTACCCAGTCCATACCAGTATAGATATCCAGCAGGATTTATCTTCCCATTGAGATCTGATGTGTTTTCAATGTGTTCCTTTAATTGTTTTTGAGCCGTATATATTTATACAGTGTATCCTCATCTATTTGTGTGTGTAAAGTAAATGTTCCTTATTTCATTGAATGTTTTAGCTTGTAGGAGGAAGTGCATCGCTGTCTCAACATCACCTGTCCGACAGCGACCACATATTCGGGTTCTTTTGGTTGGTTGGTTGATTTTGTGTGTCTTCCTTGTTCGATTCGTGGTCACCGAGCCTGTACCTCGATAGGATCTGTCTGTTTTCTGTTTGAGAAATGTTCTGCCAATTCATAATCTCTTTTTAGGGCCATTCTAATCTACTTTGGCTTTTAGGTTCTTCTTTTCAGTGTCCCAAAATAAGTTTCTTTACATTGCATTATCATTTGGTCTCCTCTGGTTGGGGTCTGGAAAGCAGTGTGGTTGTGAGGCTGGTCAGAGGGTGGAGGGTGTCTAGGGGGCTTGATTAAACATTTGAGTGCTCTCTCTTCAATGTTCATTATCAGTGGGTATCTGCCTAAATCTGCTCTATTTCTGGATGTTTTTACGTGTGCATGTAACATGTTTGCGCATGTAATGATTCCGTTGGCTGTTTATCCCAACGAGTGTAGCTATGATGACCCATACTTCACTACCATACAGCACAATGGGCTGGATGACACAATCAAATATTTTAAGCCAGATTTTAATTGGAATTTGGAGATTATAAAATGTTCTCTTAGTTGCATTTAGTGCTCTTGGAGCTTTTTTTGTTTACTGTATTCACTGCCATGTTGGGGGTTAGGGTTAGGGTTAGGGTTAGGGTCCCTGATGCTGCTGTGGTTACAGCAACGCATGTATCAGTCATACTATGTTCAATGATATGATTATTTTTGATGAACTGCTATTTCTGCCAGGGCCCAGTTCTGACAGTAGTTTTCTACTATAATACTAAGAGTAAAAACAGACTTCACCTCTATCTTGGAGGGAGAAGCCAGGAGCACCACACTGATCAAACTGAAGAGAAAGTTCATTTATATATGCAAATTAAATTGCAACCCTCTTCACTGGCTGTAGAATTCAGTTTGTGTCCAATTTTAACAGCACACATTTTTTCCAAATACATTGCTTTAACCAGATCATACATTTTGCCCCCTTCACTGCAGTGCAGGCGTTTGTAATAGAGCAAGCCCTTCATGCCAAATAGAGTTGAAAGCGTTCTTGAAATCAACAAAACAAGTGAATGTCTTACCATTTTTTGTTTGGTCTAATTAAAGTGTGAAGGCTATACACTTATCAGCCATACATTTTTGAGCACTGAGTGAAGAACACTGATTATCTTGTTTACCATGGCACCTGCCAGTGGGGGGGATATATGAGGCAGCAAGTGAAGTCAGTACCTACCAGAAGTAGTAGTGGACCGGTCATAATATTATGCTGTCTTAATGTTATGGCTGATATATTGTACGTGGTTGATGGTGCGGTGTTTAGGGGGGAAGGAAGTTTGATTTTTACTCAAGATCGAGTGTTTCAAGGAAATCTTGTATTATTTAATTTAGTTTCCTACAGAATTATTTACCTGCTGACAGAGATTTCTTCCTTTTACCAGTCCATGAGCTGACTGAGGGCGCTCACTCTTTTCATTTAAAGCAATCAGTTAAAGCAATTTTGAAACAACCTCACTGAGCCAATCACCTTATTGCTGTCAAACTTTAAAACGGTCTTTCTCTCTGCTGCTGTAAGCTGTCATTTCAGTGTCAGAGCAATATAACCCTCCTCCACCCCATTTACCTCCAGTAGTCATCACATCCAGTGCAAAGGGGTCCTGCTCCACATCTCATCCATCCATGTCTTCATCCCTTCATCACCACCACTACCATTGTCTAGACTCCATCGGGGGGATATTCCTGTACAGCTCACTGCATCACTACACATCACTAGCCTGTTAAAATTCCGCATGTTTACGTACAGAAATATGGTTTGGTCTAATCGCCAAAGACTCACATATTTCTTCAAGTTCCTACTGTGCACAATGTCAAATTCATTTAATTTCTCTTTAAGCCTCATTTTCAATTAAGTCTCTCTTGATTGAATACAAACTAGTCAACATGTGGGAATTTGAGTCCCCTAAAGTGCAGTTTAGGTTTTCGGTTTTGAATATTTTGCATTGATATAATAGGAGAAGTCAAAGACGGAGAGAGTAAAAAACAATTAAACGTTTGTGGTGTCTGGTCAAAAGGAGCTGTGCTGGGCTAGGGGGTATTGCAGACATTTGGACTCATGACCTTGTGACCTTTCCTAAAATCATGACTACGACGAACAGATTTATTGCCTTTAATTCAGTGAAAGTAAAGACTTGAGTGCTGTATGTGGTTCTTAGTTATCCTTCTAAACCCCTGATTGACTGACCAGTTACCTGAGGTCAGGATGGCTCAGCTGGGTGTTCGTAGGTGAGAGAAAGATCCATGTCAGATTAAAATCTTGCCTATCTGTTAACAAAGTAGTTCAAGTTCATGTTTTGAAAAATGTGCACATTCCTTTCTTTCACCTTTTATGCCATGGTTATTTATTCAGAATCAGCACAAAGTTACTATGTTTTAGTTGCTATGGGAAGACATGGAGCAACACAACACAAGATGTAGGCTATACATGCATGCAGTATACACTACACACAAGAGGAATAATACTTATAAACAAGGTACATTTCAGGGAACATTAAACATAAAACTGACAGATGTATTTGAATTAAATCTTTGTTAGTTGTTAGTATCGGCTATTAGCAGCTACATGTAATATCATCATATACCCCAAAAAGGACCACTCCTGGAATAAGCAACACCACTTCAGTTGCCAAGAAAGCCCAGCAGTGCCTCTACTTCCTCCTCAAACTGAAGAGAGCAGGATCCCCAAAACCCATCATGTACTCCTTCTACCGAGGCACCATTGAAAGCATCCTGACCAGCTGTATCACTCTGTGGTTTGGCAGCTGCACCACCTCCAACCGCAAGACCCTGCAACGCATAGTGAATGCTGCTGGAAGGATCATGAATGCCTCACTCCCCCCCCTCTTGGACATTTTCAACACCCATCTCACCTGCACAGCACTAAGCATTGTGGGTGACAATACCCACCGCTCCAAATGCCTCTTCAGCCTCCTGCCTTCTGGAAGAAGGTTCCGAAGCCTACGGGCCAGCTCCACCAGACATAGGTCAGGAGATTGAACTCCCTCCCTTCTCTCCCCTCGAACCCCACTGTACCAACACACCTGTAACTTTCATATACACCTGCCTTCAGGACCAGACACTTTAAGAACTCTCCTTTTTAATTTGGGCTACTACACTCCTATACAACAGTCCACAGTGGAGTGTACTGCACTGTACATTGTGATATCTTATCAATCCACTAAATGTATACTTTTGCACTGGTCACTTTACCGTATATTATATTGTTCTTAAGTTCCCACACTCATGTCTTTGTTTGCTATATATAGTTTAAAGTACACTGTGGGACTGTGGGAAATGTTATCTCGATCACTCTTTATGTACCGCACATGTTGAGTAATTGACAATAAATTTGACTGTGACATTGAAATATATATGACAAATTAATATATTTATATCATATATATATACACACACACTTTTTTCAGCACCTTACTGCTTTTTTGCACCTCTGGTCGAATGCTAACCGATTTGGTTGCCTTGTGCAATGACAAAAAAGTTGAATCTCAATCTGAAAAACCGATAATGTCCATGTGTGTGTGCATGTGTGTGCGTGTGTGTGTGTGTGTGTGCGTGTGTAATTGTCAGCAGATGCTGCAGAGACATAAATGTGTTACAGGTTGTGTTTTCGAGTGGGTCTTTCCTCCAGGGGATCCACAGTCCACTGCGCTGTGTGCACCGGTCTCTAACTGAAGCAGAACCAGACCTGTGACCTGGGCAGCAGAACAACTCCATACAACACTGACGTGAGTATACCTTCAGGTCTGCCATCACTAAGGGCACAGACATGGGCCTCGCAAGTATGCAGACATTTGGAGTGTGCCGCCTCTAAATCTTAAAGGAACTGTATGTAGCTTTTCACATACATTTATAAGTATTATTCACTTTATATTGCCTGTGTGTGAACGGATCATAACGTAACTTAAAAAATTAGACCTTTCCTGCTTTTCTCGGTTGCCTACAGCAGCGTGTGGACTGATTTCTATGTACGGTTTTGTGGCGCTATGCGCGCTCCCGAGTGCTCTTCTCTCCAGCAAAAGGTCAGCGTTCACTTCCCCAACAGCCACGATAAAAACAAAAGAAGAAGAAGCTCCTCACAAGCGCTAACGTTAGCAAGACATTTAGTCTGCTAACGTTAACAAACGACCAGGTAAGCCAACATTACTGCAAAGCATGTGAAATATATTGTGATTTTAGCTGAGCAATTTTAGATTATTTCCTAGCGCAGCAAACATAGCACTGCACAAGGAAACACCGTCACACACAGTGTTCTGTTTGTCTAAACCTCCTCGGGTGTCAAACCGTCTGTACATCCATCCATTTTCCACAGTTTATCTGGGTTCAGATAGAAGTGGCACCAGGCTAAGCAAGATCACCCAAACATCCCTCCCACATCCTTCAGGTCTTCTAGGGGTCCTCCAGATGGAATATACAGTAAGTTGTCTTTCTGCATTGGGGTCTCCTCCTAGTTGGACATGCACGGAAAGGAGAAAAGTTTCAAAGCAACATCCTAATCAGATGCCCAGCCACCTCGATTGACTTATTTCAGTGTATAGGCGCAATAGTTCGACTCCTAGTTCGAGCTCCTTCGGGAGGTCCAGGCTTTTCAATCTGGCCCCTTGTATAATGACGCCATTATTTTGGGCATTACACAAAGGTCATGACATATGTGAGGGATACAATGTTGATGGACTGGTAAACTGAGAGCTTCACCTTAAGGCTTCACTTCAGACGCTCTACCAATCCATCTGCCCAGCTCCCAGTCCAACTCACACCTGTGATCAAGACCCCAAAATATTTATACTCCTTCACCTGGGACTACAGCTCACTCCCAACCTGATGGGGGCAATGCAATCAGAATAGCATGGCCTCAGATTCGGAGATGCTTATTCTCTTTCTGGCCGCTTCATGTTTGTTTATGAAGAGTTCCTTTGCATGGCCCAAGGTCATGGTCTGATGTTGCAAGCAGAACTACATCATCTGCAAAAATCAAGATCCAATCCCGAGGTCACCAACCTGAAAACACAGACGCCCGCAGAGAGTGGGCTTGACTATTTGTAGTCCTACAAGAACCTGATGGCATGAGCAATGACCCTATTCTCATAAAGATGTTTCACCTTTTAATTTCATCGTTCTGAGGGCAGAAGGAGTATTTCATTCCTCCAGTATGTTTTGGGTCTGCTGTGGGGTCTTAAGACACATCGGGATCACCCAGGAGTAGCTGGAGAATGTGACTGGGGAGAAGTACGTGTGGGCTACCTTACTTAGCCTGCTGCCAATGTGACCCTCACCCAAATAAGTGCCATAATATTGACAAATGCTTGACATTGTTTTACTGGCTTCTCAAAAAAATTGCAACTTTACCTAGTTTACATTCACCATGTTCTTGTTGTTTTGTGGGGGGGGGGTTGTGGGATCTGTTGTTTTATCAGGATCTTAGGCAAGCACAGTAAAATCTGATACTTCATAGAAACTGCACACACAAGATTAAAACTGAGGGAGAAATTGCTTATGCTCGAAGGACTGTCATGTTGCTAACTATGCTGTGCAAGGGAGCATGAAAAGGCCCTGGCGCAGAGAGCCAGGGCATCAATGGCAATTAATGCAAGTGGTGTCTCAGACAAGGCGGCTAATGAGTTTTAATATACATGCAGGTGAGGGAAAGCTGAGTTGCTGAAGCCCTTAATGAACCTGTGACAGCCTAACTAGCCACAATTTACAATTCTAGGATTCTAATCAGAGGCACTGAAATGCTGCCATACATCTTTGTATGAATGAGTCTTTTTAATGCTCCAATCTGCTGCCTTGATTTATAATTGCCTGTTTATTCCTCCGTCTCTCTCTCTCTCTCTCTCTCTCTCTTTCTCTGATTTGACCGACTTAGTCTGTAGTAATGTGGTCGATTTCTTTGATAGTCAAAAATTCAATCTCAACACACGCAAAAAAACCTCTAACTCAGTGATTGTACTCTGCTCCAAGTAGTGTTATTTTGGCACCTGACTTTAAATAGTGTTAATCTTTTGATGAAACTGTATTTTAGTTCATGTCACTGTATTTGTATTTAGTCACTGTAAGTACTAATCTAGTTTAAGTCAACATAAACTAAAGACACATACATTTGGCCACCACATATCAAATTCATGGCCAACAGCTCTGCTTGTATAAACAGTGCCTGTTTTGTGCTTTGTTGCTTAGGTACGTATGTACGTATGTTATTTCTGAAAAGAAAAACAACAACCCTAAAATAAAGATATATTACACTAATTTTAGTAAGTGAAACGTTTGTCCCAGTTTCATCGCTTTTAATTATAATGTCTCCTAAGCATTCTTAGATAGATCTGTCATCATACTTAATTTGTACAGTGTGTACAGATTAGCAAAAAGGGCATTGTTTACCTGTTCATTCCAACTGTAATGATTCACACACACCAGTGCCCATTTTGGTGCTCTAGCGAGTATTTATGGCTGCAGAACAGTGGATGTGGGATTGAGGGACAATAAACTACAGTGTGTGTGTTCATGTTAATAAAGAAAAATATGACTGTCTGTGTAGAGTAATGCATTACTGATTACACTACATTTGCTTTGCTTTCACCAAAATAACCACAGAAGTACGACTAAGAATTATAAAACGGAAGAAGGTAATGTTGTTTCATAGCGGCTCATCAACACACAGCTCAAGTTTATTGCAGTTCATTACAAATCCGGTGGGCGATATTGTATAGCCTAATGAAGGCTCTCCTCCAGAGTGCATATTTGGCCCACTCATGCATTCACATGCAGTGGTTACCTCTTTGTATTAAAATCGCCCACTTATATTAACAATAGTGTGACAATAACAATTAAATAGCCTTGAACACAGAGAGGCAGGCAGATAAAGGATCAAAGTCTGATAAATTATGAGTCTGACATCAAATGAGCCATCAAATTTCAGCAAGAAGAGATTCTTTGGGGGATATTTTTTCTGATGGAGTACTGTCAGTAAACAGTAAACAGTAAACACTTACTTTTGGATGATATCAGGTTACTTGACAGCGTAAATATAATAATATTACCAAAATCCTATTAGTTAATAATACAGTAAAGTAATAAATGTGAAGGATCGTGAGCTGGTTAAGAGGACAGAAAAACATTATAAATACAATGATAATTGTGAAATAACAATACATAATTATTGCCCCTATCGCTCCATAAAGATAAGATGACTCAAATGAAAATAAAAATTTAATAATTAGATTTTCTGGTTTTTCATTTTTATTTTCACTTACAACCTCTTAACATGCTGTATGTGCCTTTTTTGGTTTAACACCTAGACAAAATTGCAGGAAAAAGCAATGTAGAACCTCTATATTCGGGCTAGCATTAGATACACCATGTATTCATTTTCGTATTCATTATAGACTGTAACTTCCCTCAGGTTGCCTTAAAATGCTCAAGGCCCTAGGAAACTGACAAAAACACTGGTGAAGGCGGCTATGGCACTGAATAACATGATCCAAGTAGATCACAAGCTGGAAAGTTTGTGCATTGGTCTAAGCCTATCAGAAATCACCTGGTTCCCGTTAACCATCCTATGTTGCATACACACCTAATTCCATCCTGATGCCTGTGTGTTAACTCCTGCTACATGGATCTATCCTCTCTCTCCAGGCGTGAAATTGCTGTTGATCTGTTCTGTGGCTTCTACGCCATGTGCATTGTCCAACAAAGCAGATTCCCAGCTTGTCCTCACAGAGGTGCACACTGCAGGGTGTACGTGCTCCATCATGGTTGAATGATTATACACTGCAAAGAGAGCCCAACAAAGGGGATGTGTGTAGATGTATTATAATTATTCTCCTTAGTGTCATCATAAAGACGTTTAACACAGGTATGAAGCAGGTATTAAACCAGACTTCCATGACCATAGACTATTAGACACACTACAGTAATCTCGCAAATCTCCCGGTAACCATGGACCATTACAGAACAGATGTAAGGCTTTTGTAAATGGAGGTTAAAATACTGTGACTTGCCTTTAGCATTAGTTTCTCCAAAACTTACATAACACACTGAAAGCATGAAAACTGCCAGGGCAAAGTGCAAGGAACCTATTGTTTTTCTAGAGATTATTACGGCACAAGCACCAAAGGGCAAGGGACCTTTTTGAGGGCCTTAGGATGCTGCAAAATTCAGCAAACGTAGCCAAAATGTCGGACCTGATGAAAATCGCAAAGTTCTGCAGTGATTTGGCTCAGGAGTGGTCAAGGGGCTCCATAGAGACCCCAAACGCACGCCATGGTTGGGATAACGTTTTTTGATTTGGTGAGATCATTGCCCAACTGACTTCCTCAGCCATTTTGGATTTTCTGTGTCTATTTCAAATTTCTAAACAACCTTTATCAAAGTGGTGAATACTTGAGTTTGAGACACATCATCTCTATAGCGCCCCCTTATTACGTTTAGTCTATCACATCCCGTGAACACTGCGAGAATATACAGCCACTTGTGTTTAGTTGGCTTTGTAGCACCCACAAATCCATGGTAGACCTAAAGTTTCTCTGATATTCACCAAATTTGGCACACACATTGCTCTTAATTCTGGACATTGTGACTGCTTACCAGCTTGCTCAGACCACAAACGACTGTTGTAGCTTGAAAGTACAAACATCAGTCTTTAAAACTGTATAGACCTCTTTCAAATATGTTGATAGTCTGCGTAACAGCTCCCATTTCATTTGCGCTATATGCATGTTACCACATGTCATTTTATCTCTCATTTGGATCAAACTGTTGGCTTGTTTACAACCTGTCTGATCGTCTGATTGCTTATGTTCTTTTGACCCATTTGGATCTTTTGAGTAATGTCACAGTGTTCCCAGATATTGACAATACTTTGGTGAGTAGATTAAAAAGGAATTGTAAAAACCAAAGCAAGAGGCCCAGATATTCTGACTTCCTTCATTAATTAAGCAGATTAATTAAAGGGGCACTCCATTAATGATATCATAAAATGTCATTATTTGGGAGTTGGAATACTACAATTTTTAACACAAAGCCTGAAAGTGGATGTGGGTGTCATGAAAGGAGGGTCTAACAAAGACATGCTGCTGAATTGCATTATGGGTACAGTATTAGAGTACAGTATTTTTGACTACCGGTCAGGATATCTTAATTCAATTCAATTCAATTCAATTCAATTCAATTCAATTCAAGTCTGTTGCTTCAATTGTTGTTTTTTAAATCTTTAAAATGTTTAACTCTGTCTCTTGTTAGTCAGCCTTATGGGTGAGCAATGCTAAATGCTGGAGTAGCATTGTAAAAAATCTGGAGACAGCGAGGTTTCAAACATTGAAACAACACAGTCAGATTTTTGAAGTTTCAAAGCTTAGGTCCTCCATACTTGTCCTCAGAGGGTGCCTGAATCCCATGAGAGCAATTTGTCCTTTAAATGGGTCAAATAATAGTCTGACACAGGTCTTCTATTGTTTTAAAACCATGGACATGCAGCTTTTTAATATTCCTGCTAAAACTGTTAAGACTCAGGGTCGGGGCCAAAGCATGCATGTAATTACTACTGGGCTTATACCAATTCCTGTATTGTGCGTATGTGTGTGTTTTTGTCTGCGCCCAAGACGATGCGTGCACAGTTGTTGAGGTACGGTTTTCAAACTTCTGTTTTACTTCCAATAGACTCCTCAGCGTGATGACTGCAGCCTGAGCTGAATTTTAACAGCATTGTTGTGCAATCTGTCAAAACAATGAGTAAGCCGATTTGTATACAAAGGAACAGAATGCAATTCCAAATGAGAATTTGGGCTATTCATCCCCTTTTCACAGCCTGTGACAGGTAATTCTCCAGGGTTCAAATATTTCTGGATAACATAATCATATTTTTTCATCATTGATCTGCACTTCTTCCAGTTAAATCACATCCCAGGGATTAAAGGCAGCTATTAAAACCAAATCCACTCATGTTTACCAGAGGATGATGTAAAACTTCAATTCGAGTTTGGGCTTTAGCAGTTTCATTTTGATCTCAATGGGATTTTCTGATCCTTAAGCCTCAAAAAGAGCCCTCCACCTGCTACGAAGCTAAATTAATATGAATGTTTTATTTCAAAGGGATTGGAAGAGTCAATCATTTCCTGACAGAAGGTATGAATAGCAAAGAGCAGGGATTACTGCTAGTACAGTCTATAGAACAACACACACACACACACACACACGGTCTGACATGGAAAAGAAGACTTTTTTCAGCCATGGCTAACTTTACCAAAAGTATGATAATATGTCAACAGATATTACGGCACATGTGATTTTTAAATATCATATTTTGAATAATGGTGATGAAGTTGCTGTATGTCATATAGACATCTAAAGTTGTACAAGATGTATGCAGTACAGCATAATGACCTTCTCTTGGCCTTGCCACTAAAATGGAAAAACTAGTGTACCAGGAAATGAAGTAATCTAACGGTTTGCAATCCCTATGTTAAAATATTTCATTGGTGTTAAAAGAAATAACACCAACAATAATAAATGTCTGTTTATAAGAGAGCAACAGTACACAAAATTCTAAATAATCTACATCTGATCAACGTCTTTTATGACATTTCTATATTATTGTTACTGTCTTTTGTACAAATCAGGATATCAAAATAAAGAAACTGTACAATTCGGGCTGCTGTGCCTCACCAGGTATAGCGTGTTGTCCCTTAATCCCTAGAGTAAATGGGAGTTGTTCTTAAACCTATGAGTTGAAAACTAGATGTGAGTGAAGAAAAACGTTTGAAGGTTAAAGGGACCTAAAAATATAGCATTTAA
This sequence comes from Gadopsis marmoratus, assembly GCA_036023855.1. Taxonomy (NCBI): domain Eukaryota; kingdom Metazoa; phylum Chordata; class Actinopteri; order Centrarchiformes; family Percichthyidae; genus Gadopsis; species Gadopsis marmoratus. Next base: position 22,292 of record JAVQJF010006984.1, read on the forward strand.
AAACCTTGTGCATCCTAGGCAATGACAAGTGAAATAGGACGGCAGAGTCCTTAAAAGTCCGTAATAAAAACTCTAGAAAAACTCATAGACGGAACAACTCGAAGTGATTATGTGAATGGAAAAGGAGGATTGTTCCACTAGTAACGTCTCCTATACCAAAACAGTGAGAAAGTAAACAACAGATTTTTGTGGAAGCAA